>PISW01009300.1:0-62521 GCA_004023785.1 Mungos mungo | reverse complement strand
GGGGGGCATGTGTGCAGGGCAGGGGGCTGGTCCAAGGCAGTGTGGGGGTGCAAGGGGGGTGTGCACAGGGCCGGGGTGCAGGGGGCTGGTCCAGGTCTGGAAGATTTCCGTCTGGTCCGCAGCTGGAGTGAGAAGGACTTGGCGTGACTGGAAGCGTAACGTTCGGAACGTTGCTCGGTGAGCCACGGTGAGCATGTGTGAGCCCAGACCCCCGCGTAGAGCGAGGCTGTCACCGGTTCTGCAGGGCCTTCGATTTAATGTTTGACGGGAGGATGAGAGCCGCCTGTGATGACACTGGGCTCCTCCCGAGTTACATAAAGTGACAAGTGTAAGTCCGTGTCCCCAGAGGGTCCCCTGGGAGCAGCTTGGGCCGCCCTGCTTGGCCTGCCCCGAGCGTGTCCAGGCGCTGGCCCCTGTCCCTGCCGCACGTGTCTACTCTCCTCCCTTCTCACGCTGGCTCCACAGGCCCCTCTGCACTCCTGCCGCCTGCGGCTCCTAGGGTGCCGGCCCGCCTTCCCAGCCCTGCTGCTCCCAGGGCCCCCCCGTATCTGTCTCGTCCCCTCCACAGCTTGTTTCCCCAGCACGGGGTGTGCGCCAGTCATGTGCCTGGACTCTGAATTTATGCTTAGGGAAAGTGTCAAAAATACATGAAAATGTTAAAAGTATGCTGTATGCTCAGTACTAGTGTTTATCCAAAATATGGCTTCCTCTTGGCCTTTGGTCTACCAGGGATTCTCAAAACCCTTGCCCTCCTGTGGGCAGAGAAGTTGGGGGGCCCTCTGGCTTGGGCCCTCACTTCCCTCTGTGGGGCTGCTTGTGCCGTGGGGGGAGCGGGTAGGGAGGGTCCCGCCTGGGGAGCCCTGCAGGCCGGGGCTCTGGGCCCTGGGCTGGCGGAGCCCAGCGTCCCTGGTCGGCGCGCATGAAGCCAGAGGCTGCCGCCGGCCCCCCTCCTTCCCCAGGACTCCCGAGACACCGGGTCCCTAACTGGACAGACCCTTCACTGAGCAACACCCCGAAACCTTTCGGCACGCAGACACTTTGCGGAAGGGACGGACGCCTCGGTGGCGTCGGCCTAACGCCCGGTTTGAGCCTGATCTCCTTGTGTATTCTGTTTCTGCCGCAGGCGGTCCGGAGGATGCTGCGCGCCTCAGCTGCGCCTGCGCTGTGGGGCTGCTGAGCCACCTGTGAGTACCTCCCGTCCCTCTCTGTGCTTCTGGGCGTGGGAGCGCGGGACTCCTGACCCTGGGGACGTGGGCCTTCCTACTTCCCTGCTTTCTGTTTTTATTTCTCTTCACCCTTTATCTTTTCATTTTGAAACTCACAATCTTATGTTAGTGGATCTTCGGAAAGTAAACATTCCTAATCTCAGTATCTGTTACAAATATTATTAGCATTTTGGTGTATTTTATTCCAGTCTCTCTTTCATGTGTCTGTTATTTATTGTTTAAGTGTTTTTTATTTAGTTTTGAGGGAGAGCACGCAAGAGAGTGTGAGCAGGGGAGGGGCAGAGAGAGAGGGCGAGACAGATCGTCCGAAGCAGGCTCTGCGCTAACATCAGCAAGCCTGATGCTAGATTTGAACTCCCAAACCGGGAGACCATGACCTGAGCCGAAGCCACCCAGACGCCCTCACGTGACCGTTTTAAACCGGCGCTGGGGGCCGCTGCACGCGCGCTCTTCCCCGCTGCAGGGCTGCGGTCCTCAGTGGCCTTTCGTGGACTTGTGCGAAAAGACATTGGATGCTCCGGGCAGCGCTGCGGGTGTGGGGCTCCATCAGTGAACATACCAGGCCGTCCCCCTGAGCCCCCTTTGGCTCACAGAGCATCGTGTTGAGCGCGCGGCGGCCGCAGGGCGTACCCTGGCCTGTCTGGGGTGCGGTGGACTCAGCGCCTCCCGCCGGTGAGAAGTCTGTGAGACTCTTGCGAGGCTGGAGGGCTTTCTGGAGGGAGTGGCATCCACACTTCCCTGTCCGCTGTCGCACATGAACTTGAACTCCTCTCAGGGTTCCTGTCCTCTCCCTCCCGCACCCCCCTGCCCAGCGCCCCGAGCACAGTTTTCTTGTGATGCCCCTCACCTCCGTGGCAGGTGCCCAGACCTCTCTCCCGGTACCAGCCCTCGTCCACCTTCCCGGTCTCTCCCTCCATCCCCGATTCGTCCTGTCGGAGAGTGTGGGACCTGCTTCCCAGGTGCTGGCCAGGTGGCCCCTCCCGGCCTCTTGCCCATGGAACCGCGGGGTCTTCTGAGTTGTTGTTTTTTTAAATATATTTTTTGAACTTTTATTTATTTTTGAGAGACAGAGACAGAGCATGAATGGAGGAGGAGCAGAGAGAAAGGGAGACACAGAATCCGAAGCAGGCTTTAGGCTCTGAGCTGGCAGCACAGAGCCTGACGTGGGGCCCAAGCCCACAGACCACAAGATCATGACCTGAGCCAAAGCTGGACACTTAACCGACTGAGCCACCCGGGTGCCCCTTTTGAGTTTTTAACTCATTTGAAATTGTTAATTTGTTTCCTCATTTTGGCTGTAACACCTTTGTGGAGAGGGGCACCGGGGTGGCTCAGTCAGTTAAGCATCGGACTTTGACTCAGGTCATGATCTCATGGTGCATGAGTTCCAGCCCCACACTGGTCTCTGTACTGACAGCTCAGAGTCTGCTTGCAATTCTCTCTCTCCCTCCATCTCTGTGCTCCTCCCCTGCTTGTCTCTCTGTCTCGCTCTCTCTCAAAATAAATAAACTTTTTTTTTTTAAGACCTTTCCTCTGTCTCAGGAAAAGGTCATTTTCTTTATGGAGGCCACATGCGTTAATTGAAGGCGGGTCCCAGATGCACTGGACTTGGTCTTGTAAACGGACGTCCTCTCATTCTTGTTTCTGAGTGAGGACGGCGGGCCTGTAAGTCACCCGCTGTGTCGTGTCCACCCGCTTCTCACAGCTCCGTGTCCCGGGGCCGGGCCCCTTCCGTGACACGTTTCCTTAGCGGTGGGGACGGTCCTGGGACACGGTAACAGCGACAGCGTGCGTCTCTCCCGCTTCTGCTGCTGCCGGGCTCCCTGGCGGCCAGAAGGGGGCGTCCCGGCTCTTGTTGCTGGTCCTCTGCTGCGTCTTTTTAGTCTTCTTGCACTGACGTGTTTTCTTTAGGAACAGGTGGAATTTTTCAGGCACTTTTTAAGAGTCAAATGTACTTGCATTTAAGAGTCCTAATACAATATAAGCGCTGTCTTATTAATACGAATGTTTTATGACTTCACAATTTTTAGAAAGCTAAACGCTTGCTTTACGAGGGTGGGCAGTGAGGGTGCCTGGCTGGCTCAGCCGGTGGGTCCTGCGACTCTTGATCTCAGGGTCAGTCGTGAGTTCAAGCCCCACGCTGGGTGAGGATCACTTGTTACTTTGACGGCACACAGATAACTGTAGGAGACGCTGGAGCCACGCCAGGCGGGCCGGGTGCCGCAGCCCCCGCGCAGTCGGGGGGCACGCGGGACTCCCCACTGCCAGGAACCACCCGCGGCTGCTCCTGCGTGATTCACCCCGGGTCGTGTGTGGTCATCCGCGAAAGCAAGCCAGACGGAAGAAAACGCCAGAAAACGGTTAGGCAGAGGCGCTTCGGGCGCCCGGGTGGGGGGACCTCGGCGCGGACGCGGCCCCGGCACGGCTGTCCGAGGCCGGCGGCGCCGCCGCGTGTGCGGTTCTGTCCTCTCGGTCCCCGAGGGCGAGCAGCCGCGGGGTCCTGAGCCAGCACCGCCCCGCGGGCGCGCCTGCCCTCGACCTCCTCCCCCCTGGAGCCGAAGGCAGGGAGGGCGCGCCCGAGACCGGCTGGGCCCCCCCCCCCGGGCGCTGAGGCTCGCTGGCGGGGCGGGGGGCTCTCTCGACGTTTCCTGCCGGCCCTTTCGCTGCCCCCGGAGCGCTGCCCGGCCTCGGCCCTGAGAGCTGTCGAGGTGTTGTGGGTGGCAGCCTCCCACTCCCCAGCTGACGGGCCCCTTGTCCCGCAGGCGGCGTCACCTCTTGTCCCTGGGCAGAGAGGCATCCGCTCAGGAGCCGTTCCTCCTGGTCCTGGTACCTGTCACTTTAGTGTCTGCTTTTGCTTCCCTTTCTGGTTGCTGGCGCCATGTCCCCAAAGACCTGACGGTGGCACGTTGAGGGCTGGTGTCCTCCACGGCCCAGCCTCAGGTCGTCGTCTGGCTGAGCTGTCCCCTTGGGCACAGGACCTGCTAGGTGTCAGGTGGCGTCTCTCGGGGAGGCCCAAAGGTGCCGTGGGGAGAGCAGGCCTGGGTCCCTCATCTGCCATCCCGCTGATGCCGTGCGGCATGGAAATGCCCTGGCCCCATGGGTGCCTTCCTTTGCCGGGCACTGCTGAAGCCTTCTCTTCTTCTTTCTAAGATTTCATTTCATTCATGTGTTTGTTTATTTTGAGAGAGAGAGAGAGAGAGAGAGAGAGAGTGGGTGCACTTGCTGGAAGGAGAGGGAGAGAGAGAGAGAGAGAGTGTGTACGGGCTGGAAGGAGAGGGGGAGGGAGAATACCGAGCAGGCTCCACGCTCCTGCTGCAGCACCCAATGTGGGCCTCCCACACTGAGGTCATGACCTGGGACGGAATCAAGAGCTGGACACTTCACTGAGCCTCCAAGGCACCCCAAGATTTTATCTTATTTTCTTCTATTAATTTTTAAAAACGTTATTTGAGAGACAGAGAAAAGAAATGAGTGGAGGGGGAGGAGAGAGGACCCAGAGCAGGCTCTGCTCTCCTTGCTGAACCCGATGTGGGGCTCGTGCCCACAACCGTGACATCATGACCTGACCCGAAATCAGGAGTCAGACAATTAACTGACCGAGCCTCCCGGGCGCCCCCTGAGGATTTACTTTCAAGTAAGGTCTACACCCAGTGTGGGGCTTGAACTCACAAACCCCACAATCAAGAGTCACATGCTTGGGTGCCCGGGTGGCTCAGTTGCTTGAGTGTCTGACTCTTGACTTCTCCTTGGGTCACGATCTCACGGTCGTGGGGTCAGGCTCTGAACTGGGTGCGGAGCCTGCTCAAATTCTCTCTCTCTCTCTCTCCCCCTCTCTCCTGTCTCTGCCCCTTTCCCTCACTCGAGCTCGCTGTCTTTAAAAAAGAAAAGGCACCCACGCTGCCCCGCGTCACCAGACACCCCTGGTTTTCCTCTTCTTGAAGGTGGCAGCGAGTGGTCAGGGTCCGGGTGGCGCGGAGGCCGCACCCTTAGGTCAGACGCGCACCGCCAGGGTCCCTGAGCTTTCTCGTGGCAACGAGCAGGGTCCTCTGTGTGTTTCTTGTGGGCACATTTCTCTTGTTGAGAGTGGTTTTTCCCCACTTTGGAGGGAAGCAGAGAAGAGCAAAAGCAGAAGGTCTGGTGGTGGGAAGCGGGGCCCGCTGACCCCGCGGAGCGGAGGCGGGCGGGCCTTCTCAGGGACGCCGAGCCGGGGCAGGGCAGAGTCCCAGCCCGCCCAGACTTGTTTTGTTTTGACAAATATTTTTAAAGTAATAAGCTATGCAATTTTTTTCTTATTTTTATTTTTTTAACGTTTTTTGATACAGAGAGGGACAGAGCATGAGAGGGGGAGGGGCAGAGAGAGAAGGAGACACAGAACCGGAAGCAGGCTCCAGGCTCTGAGCTGGCTGTCAGCCCAGAGCCCGACGAGGGGCTCGAACCCACGAACGTGAGATCTGACCTGAGCCGAAGCCGGAGGCTTAGCCGACTGAGCCCCCCCGGCGCCCCTAGGCTGTGCAGTTTTATGCCTTGTGAAAATAGCTACGCCTTTCAGGGTAGAATCTGAGTAGGATGAGTCCCTAACGTGCTCGGAGGCAGGGAGGTCCTGGAGCCTCGCGGGCCCCGTGGCCGCGCCGGGGCCTCTGCTTGCTGCGCTCCCACGGGTCACTGCCTTTGCCTGCGCCGCCCCGGGCGGCAGCCGACATCATGCCTTCTGGAAGCCGCCTGCTCCCTCGCTCACTGAGCATCGGACAGAGGTGGGACGGCAGGCTTACGCCTGCGTCGGGAGGGGAGGCTGGGGCTCCGACAGCAGTCTGGCCACAGTCCCCCCGCTGCCCGTGAGCGAGCACGTCGGCTGCGCTCTGCGCTGCCTGCCCCTCGGCATCTGTGGCCCAGTCAGGGCAGGGCGGGCGCGAGGCCGCCCACTTCCAGCTCGGGTGTTGACTGTGGGCCTGGGGTTCACGGCACAGGACTGACCCTGCCCTCTGAAGGCAGGAATGGGGGCCCCGGACAGGCAGGAGACCGGTGAGGGGTTGCTCCATGGGTGGCTGGTGACGCCCTGTGCCAGCTGCCCCCTGTGACGCAGGCTGTGATCGGAGGCGGGCACGCCCCTGTCTGTCCTTCCGCATTACCCACCTGTAAGGGGTGCGGCTGGACCAGGCGTTCCCTGGCTTCCTCCAGCCCTGCTTGGTGACCGCCAGCTCCCTGGTAGGTGTCACCGTGTGCCCGACACTCTCTGGGCACTTCACACGTATGTCACCACACACATTCACGGAGGACGCTCGCGAGGCACAGAGAGGCGAATTAACGTGCCCAGGGCCTCACACTAAGCGGCTTGGGGTGTGGACTGGGACAGGCAGCTGCCGGGCTCCGGGCCTCGCCGCTGGTGGCGCTGCTCCAGCAGGTGGGAAGAGGCCGTGTGCGTTCTGAGCACGAGCCCGTGGGGTGGCTTCGGGTCTGGCCTCCCGGGGTGGGTGTGTGGCGGCGGGGGGAGTGTCCCCCGGCGTGACGGGTGGGGTGCGGCAGAGATCGCGGGGCCCCGAGATCAGATCAGGTGCTCCTGTGCTGGGTCGTCGGGGCTCTGGGCCGAGCAGAGGGAGGAGCGCAGGGAAGAGGGGGGGTGGGCTCGGCTCCTGATTCTTTGGGGTTTTGCCGTGTTGCACAAACGCCTCTGCTGGACGGTGTGCAGGTTTGGGTCTCTGTGGATTTGAGCGTCCTCACTGACTTCCAGGACTCACTCAAGAACCGCAGGTCTTTGTAGAAAGTCACCTGGTAGGGAAAGGACCTCCCTGCCCCGCCCTCACCCCCAGATTCCCCGGGTCTGGGAACCCACCTGGGAGACCTGCCCCGGGTCGGGTCTGTAGTCCAGGGGTCAGGGGTCAAGCTTCTCCTATTGGTGTCCCACCCGCACCTTGGTGCCCTGGTGCCATCCTCGAGCCCCCGGGAACCGGCTGCGCTCCAGCCCTTGCACAGGCCCTTCCGGGCCCGCGGACGCAGTGGGGAGTCGGTGTCGGGTGCTGGGAAGATGGAGTGTGTGTGGTTGGGACGTGACCCTGGTCTGTGTCGCTCTCCCTGGTGTGAGGTGCCGGGAGGTGGCAGGAGGCGACCGCCACTCAACGCTGTTTTCCTTTCTGTCCTCAAGGAACACCCCGGCTCGCTGTTGCGCCCCTGCCCACGCCGTGTACCTGGCCTTCAGAGCCCAGGGCTGCTGGACTGTGGGGCCCGAGCGAGCCTGCTCGGTGGCCCGAGCGCCGTGGGCCCCCACCCCCACCAGCCTGGTGGTCCCAGGGCCGCGGTTCTTCCCCACGCGCTGCTGGCACTCGTCGCCCCCGCTGTGCGATGACTCCGTGGTGGAGAAGTCCCTCAAGTCCCTGAAGGACAAGAACAAGAAGCTGGAGGAGGGCGGTCCTGTGTACAGCCCCCCGCCGGAGGCGACCGTGAAGAAGTCCCTGGGCCAGAGGGTCCTGGATGAGCTGAGGCACTACTACCACGGCTTCCGCCTGCTCTGGATTGACACCAAGATCGCGGCGCGCATGCTCTGGCGGATCCTCCACGGCCACAGCCTGACCCGCAGGGAGCGCAGGCAGGTAACGGCGCTCGGCCACTTTCGCGTCCCCTGGGGGCTGGCTTTCTGCCACTTCTGACAAGATCAGGATTGTAACAGGGAATTCGCACCACGAACCTCCCTGTACCTCCGCCGAGGGTCGCAGTGCCTCCGCAGCCAGAGGGTTTCCGCCCCCCGTCTCTTGTCCCTCGTGGCTCGGACCTTGTGCCACTGCGTCGGCCTTTCCTGTCGCAGGAGGCCGGCGTCCACCCGGGCGGACTTCTTATGCAGGGGAACTGCCTTCTCTGTCTCGTTGCTTCCACGAGTCTGTCTTTCGGGCTGTGCCTGTTCCTCTGTGGGCTGGGCTCCTGGCTCGGAGGTCTCCCCTCTGTTGTCAGCCCCAGACCCTGCGGGCTCGCCGGCTGCCAGCTGCCAGGGGCTTCTCGTCCGGCATTCGGCGCACCAGCTTGCTCTGCCGTTCCCTAGCTCTTTCCTTGTAAAGCTCTCTCTTAATGGTTATTTATTTTGGGAGAGTGTGAGTGTGAGCAGGGGAGGGGCAGAGAGAAAGGGAGCGAGAGAATCCCAAGCAGACTCGTGACGCGGGGCTCTGTGCCCCAAACCTCGAGAACGTGACCCAAACCAAAATCAAGAGTCAGACGCTTAAGCGACCGAGCCCCCCAGGCGCCCCTGCCGTTCACCGGCTCTTAAAAAAAGATTGTTCCCGTTTTTGCAGGAGCTCAGACCTTCTAGGTGTCTCATTTTGTCTGAAGTGTCTGACAGTTAACGCTGTAGACTTTTCTTTCTTCTTCTCTTGCTCTTTTCTTTTGTGGTGAGTCCCCAGGGGGCAATGGGGCAGCTCTAAGTTCCCAGTGCCCTAGGATTCTCCAAGGAAAGGTGCAGAAATGTCTTTTCCCTTCAAGTTGACTACAGAGGATTCCTTTGTGAGAAAACAAACGCAGCCTCGAGAGTTGGCTGTTTCGTGGGAGAGTCGCTCTGGCCTCTGATCTTACACTTGTTCTCAAGAACTTCATGGAAAACCTGGGTCGTAGTCGTTTAACTGGCTGGAATCGGCCCTGGGATGCCGTGCTAGCGGGAGCAGATGGACAGTTGGAAGAAGGACAGTTGTATTGGAATTTCAGAATCATCCTGTTAGTGTCCTTCAGATGTTGATGACCGAATGCATTGTTGGGTTAATCACAACGTAATGCTTTACCACTGGACGCCCTGTGGACGCTGAGACTTTATAAAAACACAGACAGACAGGGCGGGAGCAGACGAGCACGTGCCGGGAGAGGTCCCGGGGTGCGAGCGGACTCGGCAGGGGACCGTCCCGGTGCCAGAGTCCCAGAGAGCGTCTGTGGGGCTGTGCTGTCTTCTCCTTGGTTCAGGGCCTCGTAGGTAATTTGACTTTGAACCAAGTGTTGGCAGTCCTGATAACTCCAGAAGAGTGACTCTTACTATATTTACAAAGGCAAAGCTGCTGTAAGACAGTTGGTATGAGTGTCGTTTAGGTGGAAGATAGGTTTGAAACGCGGATTTAACTCCTGCTGTCCTCGTGAAGCAGGACTCCCCAAGCGGCGGTTGCTCAGCCGCCAGTAGGGAAGGTGAGCTGGGTGTGGACCCCCGGGAGGCGGGTTAGCTTTGCCCTGTTGATGGGGCGTGGCTGCTGTGGTGACCTCCGGACGGAGGGGACGCAGGGCAGACGGCTGGCGCGTGCCGGGCCGAGGAGCCGGTGGGGCGCGGCTGCCGTCAGTGGGATTATGACTGACCGCCTCCCGGGCGGGGGCAAGGACAGCGCCTCGGATGGCCGGTCCCCCACCGTCCCTGCCGGCGGGCCGCGCGGCGCATTGGGAACAGGGTTGGGTGCCCAGAGCCCCCCGTCCCGGGCAGCAGAGCCTCCCTCTCGCCTGTCGTGCAGCGCATGTTTGTGGGGAGCCTGGTGCTAACCCGGTTCCTGGGTGGTGGTTTCTCACCCAGCACAGCAGCTCCCTCACCGACCAGCTGAAGGTGAAGGTCAGCCTGCTTTTAAAAAAAGATGAAATGTGAGTTTAAGGTCGCAGCCGTTGCGTGCTGGCCGACCACGTCGCATGGAGAATGACAAGACGTGTGAGGATCGCTGTGGAGCAGATGCACTGGGGACACGGTTTCGCCTTCTGGCCGTGGGCCCCGTGGGCCTGCCGCGTCCGCGTCCGCGTCCGGGGGAAGGACTGTTTCTGCCCCCGGGCCCCCCCCCGCAGAGCTGGCTTGCCCCTGGAACCGCTCCACGGCGGCAGAGCGGGGCCGTGGCCGAGGGGGGCGGAAGCCAGGCGGAGGTCTGCGTCTTGTTGGAAGTGTGGCGGGTGGCCGGGCGGGCCGCGAGTGTCCCCATGGAGCCTCCGTCCCTGCTGAGTTGGCCGGTGTTCCTTCGGACGCCTCCCGGGCGGGGGCGGGGGGGGTGCAGGGAGCTGCAGCCAGGACCTGGTTGGGGGGCTCCAGGGGCTCTGGGGGGCTGAGGGCGGGGGGCCTTCAGGAAGGGGCTCGTCCTTCCAGAGCCTTCCCTCCAAGTGCTCGCTTCGATGCAGCATATCGGAGGGCTGCCGGCTCTGCGAGCAGCGAGGCCCTGGCCCACCCTCCGGTGGCCCGTGTGTCACGGAGGCGTCGCAGCTTCCCCGAGGCCCCGCCGAGGAGCACTGTCCCCTCACAGCCTCTGGCTTCGCCAGCCTGCGCTCACGCGGCCCTTGGCCCCTCGTGTGGCCAAGCCTTCTGCTCCGCCAGATGTGGCAGCGGTGACAGCCTGGCAGCAGTGCGCACACTTGGCCCCCTGCCCTTGGCTTTGAACCTCCCCACAAAGAGGAACCCGGCTCCTTGGAAATCGAGCTCATCAGCAGCTGGGAAGCAGTGGTACCAGGGGGGCCTGGCTCAGAACCACAGGAAGGAGGCGGGTGCTTCTGAGGGAGGCCAGTGTGGACTGAGGTGGTTTTTCATCTCTTTCCATGATATTGTGCAGGTTCCATTTTTTAACTATTATTATAAATAGATTTTTTTTTTTATAAAACAAACAGCCTAGAATTTACCACTTAACGATTTGTAGGCCTGTGCTCCTGCGGCACTGAGTGGCCTCACAGTGTTGTGAGGTCCCTACCATCCATCTCCAGAGCCCCGCCTCCCCCGGACGGAGCCTCTGGCCCCATCTCACCCGGCCTCCGCCGCCCCCATCCACCGCCCGTCTCCGGGTCCGACTCCGCCAGGGCCTCCCATGAGGGAGATCACGGCTTATGTCCCTCAGCACGGTGCCTCGGGGCTCATCCGTGTGGCGGCTCGTGGCCGGATGGCCTGTCTTCTCGAGGCTGAGTAACGGTCCCGTTGTGTGGATGGACCATGTTTTGTTTGTTCATCCGTCAGGGACTCTGGGTTCCTTCCATCTTTTGGCTCCTGTAGGTAAACTGTTCTTTACAATTTCAGTTCCCGGCTGTTGATTACAAGCTTGAGCTGTGTGGACCTGTCCATGCGTGGGTTCATTCTTTATGAATACATAAACATGTAAAAAGCATAAAAACACATACGCCACTATCAATGTAGTTTCTCTTGTGATTTTCTTTTTTTTTTTAATTTATTTATTTTTGAGAGCTAGAGAAAGACAGAGCGTGAGCGGGGAGGGGCAGAGAAAGGAGAGAATCCGAAGCAGGCTCCAGGCTCTGAGCAAGCATTCAGCACAGAGCCTGCCTCGGGGCTTGAACCCACGAACCGTGAGATCATGACCTGAGCTGAAGTCAGACACTTAATCGACTGAGCCCCACAGACTCCCTTCTCTTGTGATTTTTTTCATGTTTCCTTTCGTCTGGCCCTATTGTAAGAATGCAGCATATAATACAACATACAAAATTTGTGTTAATTGACTATGTTATCGCTAAGGATTCTTGTCAATAGTAAGCCATTAGGCTCTGAGTAGTTAAGTTTTCAGGGGGAGAAGGATTTATACAAGGATTTAAAAAAAATTTTTTTTTCCAATGTTTATTTATGTTTGAGAGAGAGAGAGGGAGGGAGGGAGTGCAAGAGCGTGAGCAGGGGAGGGGTGGAGAGAGAGGGAGACACAGAGTCCGAAACAGGCTCCAGGCTCCGAGCTGTCAGAGCCCGATGCGGGGCTCGAAGCCACAAACCGTATGATCATGACCTGGGCTGAAGTCAGATACCGACTGAGCCCCCCAGGCGTCCCTATTATGAGGGTTTTTGACTGTGTGGGGGAGTCAGTGCCCGGAACCCTGTATTGTTCAAGGGTCAGTTATATATAGAAATATGACTGATATTTACAAAGCCTTTCTAATGTTTGTTTATTTTGAGAGAGAGAGAGGCGGGGGGAGAGAATCCCAAGTAGACTCCGTGCTGTCTGTGGAGAGCCTGATGCAGGGCTCAGACTCATGAACCGTGAGATCATGACCTGAGCCAAAATCAAGAGATCAAGAGTCAGACACTGAGCCGACTGAGCCACCTAGGTCCCCGCAACTGATTTTCATATATTGGTCTTATATCTTGCCAGGCTCACCAAACTCAGTTGTTCTGGTATCTTTTTTTTCCCCGTTTTTCTCGATTTTGCTTTCTTTTTAAGTTATTTTTAACGTTTATTTATTATTGAGAGACAGGGACAGCGTTTAAGCATGGGAGGGGCAGAGAGAGGCAGAGACACAGAATCTGAAGCAGGCTCCAGGCTCTGAGCCTGACGTGGGACTCGAATTCACAAACCGAGAGATCATGACCTGAGCTGAAGTTAGACGCTTAACCCACTGAACCACCCAGGTGCCCCAAGATTTTGCTTTAAAAAAAAAAATGTTTATTTTTGAAAGAGAGAAAACACAAGCAGGGGATGATGGGTGGAGGGGATAGTGGTGGACCGAGGATCCAAAGTGGGCTCTGCGGTGACAGCAGAGAGCCTAACGCAGGACTCGATTTCACGAACCGTGAGATCATGACCTGAGCCCTAAAGATTTTACTTTTAAGTAATTTCTGCACCCAACGTGGGGCTCGAACTCACAATCCCAAAATCGAGCGTTCCATGCTTCACCAGCCCAGCCAGCCAGTCATCCCTCTGGCATCTTATTTGTAAATTCCATCAGTTTTTATCAGGAACGGATTTGGGGTTTTGTCAAGTGCTTTTTCTGCATCTATTTAGATGATTGTATGGTTTTCCTTTTCCTTAGTTTTGTTGGTTAAATGTTTGAGATTGCAAGAGTCGATTAAAAAGCGAGACCTAACTGCATGCAGTCTACAGGAAGCACCTTCAGTGTGGAGACACGAATGGGGGCGGCCGGCTCTCTCAGCTAGCGGAACCTGAGACTCGATCTGGGGGTTGTGAGTTCGAGACCCGTGTGGGGGTAGAGATGGCCCAAAGGCGCAAGCAGACTCAAAGTGAAAACATGGAAGCAGGTGCGCGGAGCTAGCGGTGGCCGGAGGAAAGCGGACGTGGCCGCCTCACATCAGACGCAGTGGATTTCAGAGCGGAGACGGCCGGGGTGAAGAGCCTCATCCTAGCATCTCACAGCGCTCAGGGGGCTCGGTCATCGAAGGACGTGCTGCGCCCGACCGTCTGTGGGCCTCACGACGGGAGCCAGACACCAGAGAGCGTATTATGCCCTTGCCCGTAAGCAAATTCATAGAAACAAATCAATTAACTGTTTGCCCGGGGCTGAGAGTCGAAATGGAGGTTGACGGTAGACGGACAGAGGACTTTGTGGCGTGACGGAAATGTCCTGACGGTGGATTTTGGTGATAGTTTCACAATCTGTATTTTCCCCAAAACATTGAATTACACACTCACAGGGGTGGCTGTTATGGAATGTAGATTAAACCTTGATAGAACTCCTAAAAACAATGGAGGAGGAACGTCAAAAAACACAGACGCCACCTTGAAGGGTCTTTGTATGATGGAGTCTGGGACCATTTGACCAAAAATAAAAATAGTAATAAATTGTAAACACAATTGTAAACACAATTGAAAAAGCACAGGAATGCGGGCGTCCGTGTTGACGATGAACGGAGAAGGCTCGAGGTCGGGGTCCCTGGCCATGACCCTGGGAGCAGAGCCTGGTTTGAGAAGAGCAGGGGTGAGTGCTGTCCAGGGAGAGAAGCCTCAGGCGTCTCCTCTGCAGACTGCTGGGGGGCTCTGGTCGGGCGGTCGCCGCCGGGAAGGGCTGCCAGGAGGTGGGGAGCAGCGCTCCCGCGGGAACCTGCCGCTAGACGGTCGTGGCGGACAAGGCCAAGACGAAGCCGATTCTAGGAATGACCTTGCTTTTCCGAAGACGGGTAGTTCATGACCGTGGCGATGCAGGGTGTCAGCAGGCGCCGAGCGCACCTTGCTTCCTGTGCGCCTGCACGGTTGGGAGTCAAATGGTGTTGACTCCGTGGATTGGAGAGAAAGCTGCCTGGAGACCCAGCAGCCAGCGTCCACTCTCCTCGGTGGGGGGTCGGTGATCTCCCCTCGGGAGTGTCGTCAGCGGGGGGCAGGGTGTCGAGGAGGCACCCGGTTTGGGTGGAATCACTGCTGCGGTGCCACAGTGGGCCAGACCCTCTGGAGGGACACCCGCGGTGCTCTCCTGTCTGAGGCTCGTCTGCGGCCACAGCCTTCCCTGGCGACCCTTTGCCGTGACGGCCAGTCCTCGACCTGCCCCCCTCATCCGGCTGGCTTCCGAGTCCGGGGGGGGGGGGCCGGCGGTGGCTGCATCAGGCTGCCTCCGCAGAGCAGGCCCCCCGGGGCGCGGGGTGAGAAGGGACCGGGCGGGCCACTCCCACCAGCTTCCGCCCCGCTAGCCTTTCTGGAGGCTGTCCTCCCTCGGCGTGGACGCCGGGGAAAGAGACGCCTGTGGGGGCACTCGCGCCCCGGCCGGCCCCTGCCAGGCCTCGCCCGCCGCTGCCCTGACGGCCGCGGGAGCGGTGCTCTCGCCTCACCCCGCTCCCCTCCTCCTTTTCCCAGTTTCTCCGGATATGCGCTGACCTCTTTCGCCTGGTGCCCTTCCTGGTCTTCGTGGTCGTGCCGTTCATGGAGTTCCTGCTTCCTGTCGCCGTGAAGCTCTTCCCCAACATGCTGCCGTCCACGTTCGAGACCCAGTCCATCAAGGTGAGGGGGCGCCCGGGGCCGTGAGCTCATTGCAGAGCGATGTGGACGTAGTTGATGACATCTGCGTTGGTAGGGACACGTTCAGACGGTCGATGGTTTTGAAGTCGTGCTGTGCTGTGACGCGTAGATGGTGGACTACCACGTTGTTCTCTTGAAAAGTGTTTTAAAGTACAGTTTCCGTAGCCCACGGGGCGAGGCCGTCCATGGGCGGCGAGACCTGCGGAGGGCTCACCTGCCGTGGCCCAGGCGCTGGGCAGGCGGCTGCCGGGCCGCAGAGTCACGGAGCTGTGTCACACGCAGCCCACGAGGCTCAGAAGCTTCCGTGGCCGGTCCCCGCTCTGAGGGGCCGCTGGAAGAGCAGTTCTGGGAGTGCTCAGCACCTGGGGTGCGTGCTGCTCGGGGAGATGGGGGAGGTGCTGACCCCACGCTGGGCCCCCTCACACGGTTGGACGCGGTGCCCCTGACTCGCGGGGGCCCGGCTGCGGCCAGGGCAGTGCAGCACCCCCTCTCTGACCTCACAGGAGGAGAGGCTGAAGAAGGAGCTGCGGGTCAAGCTGGAGCTGGCCAAGTTCCTCCAGGACACCATCGAGGAGATGGCCCTGAAGAACAAGGCAGCCAAGGGCAGTGCCACCAAAGACTTCTCCGTGTTTTTCCAGAAGGTGCTGTGATGCCTCAGAGCCCTGGGGGCCTCAGCCCGTTGGTCCCAAGTGCTGGTTAGAGCCTCAGGGTTGCTCTGTCTTATGTGGGGGTGCGCCTCCCTTGCTCCCTTCCCCCTCGCTCACTGCGCCCGCAGGAGTGGAGCCCCCTGGCGGGAATTGGGCTTGAGGGCCGGGGGAGGGGGTGCTCCCTGCACTCGGTGAGGCCGGGCCTGCTGTCCTGAGAACTTGCACTTGCCGACATTCAGGATGATCTGCACTTTGCGGCAGCCCCAGGGGAGGCAGAGTTCGGCAGATTTGGAACTAAGACCCTGTGGTTGTGATAAGCTGGGGGCCCAGGCTGGGGGAGGAGGGGACAGACCCCAGCCCCGGCTCTGCTGGCACGGGCGGGTGGAAAGGATGGGGGGGGACTGCGGAAGCTGCCTGGAGGCGTCACCCGGGGGAGCCAGTGCAGGCCTGGAGGCAGGTGACCCGAGGCTGTGGGCGGTACTAGGGAAGCCCTGGCCCGGAGGGTGACCCACTCGTTTGCTGCCACAGATCCGAGAGACCGGTGAGAGACCCAGCAATGAGGAGATCCTGCGTTTTTCCAAGTTGTTCGAGGACGAGCTGACGCTGGACAACCTGACGCGGCCGCAGCTGGTGGCCCTGTGCAAGCTGCTGGAGCTGCAGTCCATCGGCACCAACAACTTCCTGCGCTTCCAGCTCACCATGAGGCTGCGCTCCATCAAGGCCGACGACAAGGTGGGCGCCTCGGGCCCCGGCAGGAGCGGCAGGTGTCCCGACGGTAGGGGAGGCAGCGTCACCGGTGGCGCTGTCATTCCCAGATCGGGGCTGTGGGCACTTGCACCTCTTTGCTCACTCTGGCCCAGCGCGTGCATGCCGCCCCTCCCTTGCTTGTGCGGTCTCTCTCTAAATACATAAATAAACGTTAAAAGGCAGGAAGAAGGAAAACCAAATGGAGTTTTAGAATTGAAAAATACAGTTGAAAATAAAAAGCTCAATGGACGGGCCCCCCCGGAAAAAGGAGAGAACAGAAGGCGGGATCGGTGCGCTTCTAAGATAAAAACTCTAGAAATTCCCCATCCAGGGCACCCCTGGCCCGGGTGGAGGTGTGGGCCACTTTTTTTTTTTTTTAACTTTTATTTGTTTTTTTGAGAGAAAGAAACAAAGCATGATTGGGGAGGGGCAGAGTGAGAGGCACCGAATCAGAAACGGGCTCCAGGCTGTGAGCTGTCAGCACGGAAGAGCCCAACGTGGGTCTCTGTCTCATGAACTGAGTCATGACCTGAGCCGAAGTCAGCTGCTTAACCGCCTGAGCCCCCCTGGAGCCCCGAGGAGTGTGTGACTCTTTTGTTCTTTAATTTTTTTTAATGTTTATTTATTTTTGAGAGAGTCAGAGTGTGAACAAGGGAGGGGCAGAGAGAGAGGGAGACACAGAATCGGAAGCAGCTCCAGGCTCTGAGCTGTCAGCACAGAACCCGATGCAGGGCTCGAACCCATGAACTGTGAGATCGTGACCTGAGCCGAAGTCAGCTGCTTAACCAACTGAGCCACGCAGGCGCCCCGGAGTGTGTGACTCTGGATCTGGGGTTGTGAGTTCAAGCCCCATGCTGGGTGTAGAAATTACTTAAATAAACAAACACATAGGAAAAATCACCCGTCGGAACACTGGAGGAAACGGGTAGCAAACAAGCAGGGCCTCAGCCACCTGTGAGACTCGAGTGCATCTGGCATCCTCGTCATCAGAGCTCCGGAAGGAGAAGAGGGGGCTAGAGCTGGGAAAGCTCTCGAAGAAATAACTCCTCAACACTTCCCACATTCGGCAAGGGGTCTCAGCCAACACACGTTATTTGTATTTATTTTTTAAAGTTTACTTATTTTTTGGGAGAGAGCGCTCACATGCACGCATGTGAGCAGGGGAGGGGCAGAGAGAGAGGGGGACAGGGAATCCCAAGCAGGCTCCGTACTGTCAGTGCAGAGCCCAACATGGTGCTCGAACTCACACACCGTGAGATCATGACCTGAGCTGAAATCCAGAGTAGGATGCGTAACCAACTGAGCCACCCAGGTGCCCCTAAGTCAACCCATTTTAGAAGCCGAGTGAACCTCAGATGGTATCAAGCCAAAGAATTCCCTGTGAAGACGTGACCCGAAGCAACCTCGTGGTTTTGACGGCGGTCAGTGAGCCTGGCGTCTGGCGGGGGGGTGGGGCGGGGCTCCACAGAGGGCAGGCTGCCCGTCGGAAACTGTGTGGCCGGAAGGAGGGGCGTGGCATTTCTCACATCCTGGAAAGACCCTGTAAACTCCCAATCCTGTGTCCGGCATATAGCCTAGAAGACGGGAGAGTCCGGACAGTCTCCGAAGAAGGACAACAGAACTGGCCGTCGGCGTGTCTGCCCCACGGGAACCAGGAGTCGCGGCCCCGCACGGCGGCACCTTCCTTCGCGCGTGAGCCACGCCCCTTCCAGCGTGCGGGCCGCCGCAGCTGCAGAGCGCTGCGCGCGGGCAGGTCGGTGGTCCAGGAGGGAGAAGCCCCTCGTGCGGGTGAGCCGCGGCTGCACTTGTTGCCGGGCCGCGGCTCTGGTGCTCCGAGTTACGTTCCCAGAGAGAGAAAGTGCCCACGAGTAAAGGGGAAAATGCCCAAAGCGCATGGATTTGACTCCATGAAAACGCAAAGCAGAGGGAGCGCTCCGTGCCGGGCAAGCAGGACTTCGGGCTCCCCAGAAACCCACCTGCCGGGGGCCTGCTGGTGGCCCGCAGCCTTACGGAGGACGTGACCGGGTCCTCGGTCCCTGCTGCGCGCGATCCGCATGTTAGATCCGGTGTTCGTGCGATGAAGTCCGCGAGGGAAGAGAATGCGGACGTCTGCGGTGCCGCAGGGTCGAGGGAGTCCCGGGCCTGTGTGGACCCGCATGGCTGAGCCCATGTTGTCCGACGCTCCCCGGGACACGAAGAAGGACCGTGGTCAGCCCGCTAGACTTTCCTTTCGCCTTTTGACCTCAGCACGATGGTTGAAGCAGAAACGCCAGAGCCGTGTGGGCCGGCGCTCTGTGGATGGAGAGCCGGTGAGGCCCGCGGGCGCCCCGGGGTGGGGGCTCCACGTGTGGCCCGGACTGAAGGACGCGGACCGTGTGAGTCTAATACCCAGAGCGACCACTGAAAGTGACCTACGAGGAGACCGACTCGGAAGCGCTATGGAATTCACGTTTCCCGAAAGGAGGTGGGACAGGAAAACAAAAACCAGGGTATTTCATAATCGCCCCAAACTGGAAACCGGGCCGCTGTCCTCCGGTGGGAGAAGGTTTAGCCGGGCTGGCCTCCCATGCCACGGGGCCGTCGTCGGCACACAGAGCCCTCGGGCGCCCCCGGGAACCCGGCAGTCGTGCACCTGGGACCCTGTCCACGCAGCGTGCTTCGCCCCCAGACGCAGACATGAAGACTGGATTAGTGGTTACCACGGCCTCAGGAGAGGGCGGTGTGTCTGCCAAAGGGCAGGAACGGTTTCCTGCCATCATTCTGGGTCTGGTCTTGCCGCTGTGGTTCGGGAGGCCCTGCCACCAAGAGAAGCCGTTGTCTGTGACACCTGCGCGCTGGTCCCCGGTCGCCTCGGGACAGAGAGCTGCATTCAGAAAACGGGAGTGACGGTACCTCTGCCCTCAAGGTCATCGTGAGGTGCTGCCGGCACAGACGCGGGGCCCCTCTGGCTCTTTCTTCTCTCCCCTCCCCTGGCGCCCCGGCACGGTTTCCAGGACAATCTGTGTCTTCTGTATGTGGGTCTCTGGTTTATTCTCACTCGCGTCTCCATGGCCTCAGGCTGAGGAGGAGGGAGGGGCCTGTGGCCGAGGTCAGCGTCACCCTGCTCTCAATCCTTCCTCCGCCTGCGGACACCGAGAACCTGTGGGTGGTGGGGAGGAGGGAGAAGGGGGAGGGGGTGTCGAGGGCGAGGCGCAGGGCCTGGGCTGAGGCCGGGTCAGTCCTGGCCACTGTGTGCTTCCCAAGGCCCAGCCCCCATCAGACAGTGCCGGTCATTTCTTTCTCAAAGCTGAGGCCTTAGTGGTGGCCCCGCATCCTGCACGTGGAGAGGCACATCAGGAAAGTGTCTCACAATTAGACCCTGGGCCCCAAGCCCACAGAAACGCCACCGCCCTGGGTGACCTTCCCGTGTGTGCCTCGTTGCCTCTCTCAGCTGATCTCGGAGGAAGGCGTGGACAGCCTGACCGTCAAGGAGCTGCAGTCGGCGTGCCGGGCCCGAGGCATGCGGGCCCTCGGGGTCACGGAGGACCGTCTGCGGGAGCAGCTGAAGCAGGTGCGTGGTGGACCAGCACAGACAGGCTGCTGGCGGAGGGTCTGGACGAGGGCGTGGTGACCTGTCGCCCGCACTGTGTTCATGGCTCCGAATGTTGCCTGGTTTTTTTCCCCTGCTCTTGGTCGATCACACCCTTATGGCCCCTTCCAGTCGTCTGTGGACAGACAAGGACGAGGTCACCTTCTCCTGAAATTCCAGTAGGTCTCTCACCTGAGGCCGGGGCCTCGCTCGGCGGCGGCCTGCCACCCCCGGCAGCTCAGGGGCCCTTGGCCAGCACCCAGAGGCCGGCTCCACGCCGGCGCCAGGCTGGGTGGGGGCGAGGCTCACAGCAACTCAGCTGTTGCGTCAGAAGACGTAAGGCTTGGCCGGTGCCAGCTGGTCCCCTCTGGCTCTGCCTGCAAGCCGCACCCTCCCTGGTGGTTACTCTCCACGTGTGGACAGAGATGTCAGCGCCCGCTTGTCCTTCAGCACAAGCGGTGTGTGTCATGTGGCCCCCAGATGGAACGTTTGCTGAAGGGGGTCTCCCCGGGCCTTCCCCAGGGGTGCCGGGGACTGTGTCCAGCCTTCTCTGCACACGCCCGGGACACGTGTCAGTGTGGGTGCTGCACCCCAACACTGGCGGGGATCCGAGTGTTTGCGTTTCCTCAGTCTTGCGTCTTCCTTCTCGTCCCGCATCCTGTCCTGTGTCCACATAGTGTCCACACACAGTCGTGGGCTTCCTTGTCACCTTGGAGGTATCTTTGTAACTGCCTCCAGCAGTGCAGGCTCTTGGCAGGCCTGCGGGACCCCGAGGGCCTCATGAGAACACGGGTGCTACCCTTGCAGTTTGGTTTTGAGAGAGACAGAGCTCGAGCAGAGTAGCGTGAAAGAGAGAGGAAGACGCAGAATCGGAACACAGGCTCCGGGCTCTGAGTTAGCTGTCAGCACAGAGCCCGACGTGGGGCTCGAACCCACGAACCATGAGATTGTGACCTGAGCTGAAGTCGGATGCTCAGCCGACGGAGCCCCTCAGGCGCTCCCCCCCTTGCAGTTTTTCTTACGTGACTTGTACGAGAAGTCTGGGTGTCTCGCTCGGTGCTCTGAGCCCGGCAGCCACACTGTGCAGCATCTCGTGCTCGGCTCCCTGAGGGCGGGCGGCAGGTCCTAAGAGACAGCAGTGGTGGGTGGGTGCGGTGAAATTGGGACTCCTGTTTTTGGGAAAACTCCGTTTGACAACTCGGTGCACCCATCCACTCGAATTCCCCTCCCCCATCAGACCAGAACAGAGAGGCCCTTTCCTGCTTGGGGTCCCAGGAGAGGCAGATGGGACGTGGCCAGTGGGTGAGTCTGTGTCTTGACTGTGTCTTGACTGCAGTGGCTGGAGCTGCACCTGCATCAGGAGATCCCCACGTCCCTGCTCATCCTGTCCCGGGCCATGTACCTCCCAGACACCCTGTCACCCGCCGACCAGCTCAAGTCCACGCTGCAGACGCTCCCGGAGATCGTGGTACGTGCTGCCAGGGGGCCCCTTCTGCGGCTCACTCTGGAAGGGGCCCCTTGCTTCTGTGGGGAGCAGCTGTGGAGACACCCCCTCCTTGGCCAGGGCAGCCCTTGGATCGCCCACCCACCCTCCCGCTTCTCTCTCGACTTTTCTCTGAATCCCGAGGACTCCGGTGGTATGTGAGAAGGTGACCCTTGGCCGCCTCGCAGCATCTGCCTGCAGTCGGGGTCCCTGCCGTGTGAGCCGTGCCCCTTGGGAGCCCCGACGGCAGCCCCTCCCGGATGTACAGGCAGGGGTGGGGTGCCGCACGGCCTCTCCAGGTCCCCCTCTCAGGCGTCCCCTCTCTGAAGGCAAAGGAAGCACAGGTGAAGGCGGCCGAGGTGGAGGGCGAGCAAGTGGACAACAAGGCGAAGCTGGAGGCCACGCTGCAGGAGGAGGCGGCCATCCGGCAGGAGCACCAGGAGGAGGAGCTGCGCCGGCTCTCAGAGGCGGCGGTGAGCAGGGGGATTTCTGGAGACTTCTGTGGACGGGGTCCGGGGCCCAGCAGGTGCAGGGGTGCTCCGGGTGGGGCTGCAGGTCTGGATGGGGGCTCGCCCCCCAGCGGCAGGACCCGCCAGCAGGCCCTCGGGGCGGCGTGTCCTCTGGAAGGCCCTGGACGGCTTCCAGGGCTGGCGGGGAAGGGCCAGAAGTGGACTGAGACGCTGGAGCCGCTCACATGGGGGCCTCAGTTGGCCTGGGAAGCGCAGCGCCCAGCCCCTGGGTCGTGTCGGGGCACCTGCGGGGGTCCCGCGGGGAAGCTCAGAAGGCGCGTCACCCGCTGCCGGTTGGCAGGCTCTCGCAGCGCCCACTGGAACAGAGCAGGCCTGTCGGGAGCGCGCCCCAGCCTGGGCCGGTGCTGACGCCTCAGGACGTAGGTGGCCGGGCGCTGCTGAGCCAGTGGTGGTCGTTGCAGAAGGAAGCGGAGCCAGAGGTGACGGCCGAGGCCGCCCCTGGGAGGCCTATGGTCGAGCTGCAGCCAGAAGTGCCTGAGGTGACCCTGCCGTCCGAGGTCCTGAAGGACCCCGCCCCCGTCCTGGAAGGCTCGAAGGTAACGCACACGCTTGCCCGGTGGAGGCCATACTAGAGCTGAACGGGAGGGTGAAGGGGGGCTGGCTCGAGGGGCAGGGGTCCTGAGGAAATAGGGCCACGCGGGCAGTTGTGGACCCGAGAGGGTGAGGCCGCAGGTTGGAGATGTTTCTGGGAGGCCCAATGTGAGAGCAGAGTCAGCTGGGCTCCAGGCTTTGGGCCTGAGCAGCTGGAGGGTTGAGGCGCCCATTACCCTCCCTCTGGGCCCCGGGTGGTGGGGGTGCGCCTGGAGGCAGGTCTGCAGGCCCCTTCATTGCCTGGGCTGCGCAGTGGGAGGGCCCGTCCCCGCCTGCCGTGCCGTGCATCATGCCGGCTCTCCTCGGGACGGCCTGGCCGTCCTGCTGCAGCCCGCTCCCCTCATGGGCGCCTCCGGCCCGAACTCCCAGGTGTCGGGCGGACAGACGGCGGGGGCGTCCGTTTGGCAGGCAGAGTAGGAGAGGGACTAGGGCGGCAGATCCACGTCGCGGTGTTTCGAGCAAGGTTCCGGGGGTCCGGGGGAGGGTGGCCTCCATGTCCAGAGGTCAGAGGCGACATGGCGGTGGCCCTGCTCCCGCAGCCCCACCCTCGACGCCTGGGTGGAGGAGGTTGCGTCCGGGAGAGGGTGCGCTTCGTCGGGGGATCGGGATCGAGGGCCGGGTGGGGAAGGCCTGAAGAGTGACTCCGAATGGGCAGGGTGAGGTGGCCCGTGGCCTCGGCCGGAGCAGTTTGGAGCAGAGGTGGCAGGAAAAGCTCCCGTGTGGGAGCCTCAGCCTTCTCCAGGCCATGGGGCAGGGAGGGCCGTGCTGGAGCAGGCGGCAGGGGGGCCTGGGGCTCAGGGAAGATCTAGACCCGAAGCAGAGGGGTAGTGCGTCTGCGCTGGTGTTTCTTGGGGGGGTGGGGGGGGCCAGTGGTGGGGAGGGAGGCGAGGGCCATCCTCGGGTGACCCAGGAGACCCATGGAAACAAACACATGGAGGCAGGACGGCAGGGAGAGGCTCCGGGAACCTGGCCAGGCTGGCCTCAAGGGGTGACCCCATGGGCACAGCCAGGGCCCGAGGTGGCGGGGTCATTTTTAACGGGTACAAGGCTGGGACGTGGACAGCGGAGCAGAGATGGGGCCCCTGGAGTCTGGCTGGGCCGGGAGGCTCAGGGAGGAGGAGGCACCTGTCATGAAACCGATCTGGGGCGCGGGGCTGTCTCCACGGACCGGCGCGTCCCCCCCCCCGCGGGTTAAAGACCTAAGTGTGCGAGGACGTGTGGGACTCTCAGCAGAGCCAGGCGTCACCAAGGGCTCCTTTCAACAAGGACAGACCTTTAAAAAATTAAGTGAAGAATATCTGTTCTACGGGAAAGACGCCTGAAGAGTGGGCGGGGCAGGTGGGCTTGTCCCTGCGCTCAGGCCGCCTCGCAGGTTCTAGCGGCGCCAGCCGTCTGCGGGGCCCAGCGGACACCCTGCACAGCCCTGCTGGGGGGGGGGGGGGGGGGGTGTAGAGACCCCGCACAGCCCTGCTGCGGGGCGGGATGTGTGGAGACCCCGCACGGCTCTGCTGCGGGGGGAGGGGGAGGATATGGAGCGCCCGCACGGCTCTGCTGCGGGGGTGGGGGGGGTGGAGACCCCGCACAGCCCTGCTGCGGGGCCGGGGGGGGGGTATGGAGACCCCCCCGCACAGTTCTGCAGGGGTGGGGGGTGCCGGTGGAGATCCCGCACGGCTCTAACTGTGTGCAGAACTCAAGCTTGCGGCCGAAGGCCTTTCCACGGAGAAACCCAGGTCCAGTGGCTGCACAGGCAAAGCCCCCAGGAGTCCAAGTGTGTAAAGCGGGGATCCTTCCGGCGCAGCTCAGACTGCTCGAGGACAGCCGGCGGGGCCATCGCTTCCTAGCTCGCGGTGCACGGAGCGTGTGCCAACCCCAGCTCCGCAGGAGAAGACCGTGCAACCACGTCCTGCGTGAACACGGGCGTGGAGGTTCTCAGCAAACTGATCGCCTCCGCCTGTTCTGTGGAGACGACCCCCGTGGTCCCGCGGGGCTGTCCGGGAGCGCAGAGCGGCGGTAACGCGCTGAGGGGAAGGGCCGCGTGCGATGGGCTCCGCAGATGCAGGAGAAGCACCTCACGGGACCCGGCATCTGTTCCTGACACGGAGACCCACTCCTCAGCCAGCGGAGGGGACGCTTTCCCCAGTGAAGACGTCGGCAGAGACGCCGCAGCCGGCGCGGCGGCCCCCAGGAGCCCCACGCGGAGAGGCGGCCGGCGCACCGAGGCAAGAAGAAACTCGCACGGAGCCAAAAGGCAGAAATGAAACCGCCCGTGCACAGAGGGTGTAGACAGCTACCGATCGGCCGTGTTTTCTGGCCTGGGAATGGCAGATGGGTTGAAATTTCAGAAAGCGTATCGTTTCCCGCCGCCGAAGTGAACCACCAGGAAGAAATCGGACCTGTACACTGCACGGTGTGAGGTGTTGAGGTTCATTACCTGGAACGGATTTCCTGCGCTCAGATGCGCGAGGTGTTAATTCGCCAACTGATCTGCAGATTCAAAACCATCAAAATCGCAGTGGGCTTTTTGTTGAAACGAACAGACTTCTAAGATGTCTGTGAAAAGTCAAAGGAGCTACGCTACAACTCGGTGGGTGAGCGCATTCGGGCTGTGCTCTGGGCGGAATACCGTTCAGCACCTGAAAGGCGCTAGACCAGCGGGGCCCCCGGAAGGGGGCGAGCGAGGGCACACGTGCTGGAGCTCACGCTCTGGCACCGCCGTGAGTGACCCGACAGCTGCTCCCAGGTTTGGGGGCGGCCGACGGACCTCGCTGGGGGGTGATGGTTTCTTGGGCGCGCGTGCACGCCCCATCCACGCTCGGGCACGCCTGGGCGCCGCGGACTGGGAGCACGGGGACCGCGCCTCCTCCGGCCTCTGCCCGCCACGGCGGGAGCGGACCCCCGGGGCGGGGTTTTCCCCAGTGTGCCTGTCTTCTCCGCAGGAAGAGGAAATAACGAAAGAGGAGATCGACATAATCAGCAATGCCTGCTCGAAGCTGAAGGAGCAGAAGGCGTCCCTGACCAAGGAGAAGGAGGAGCTGGAGCTGCTGAAGGAGGACGTGCAGGACTACAGCGAGGTGGGCGGGGCGCCGAGGTGGGCGGGGCGCCGCGGGGCGGGGCTGCCCCCCCCCCCTCCACTCCGCAGACCTAGACCCCTACTGCCCTCCTCAAGGACATGGGCCCGCCCCTTGCAGCTTTTAAAGGCGCGTGCGGGATTAGATCAGTAGTCTGGCTGTTTGATAAAGGAAATCCTAGTTTCATTCTTTACTAGAGAGAGACTTCTTTCTTACATACAGTTCTTTTACTTTGTTTTTTAGGGTGTTTTTTTTTTAAGGAAAACATGTCTTTTATTTACTTTTTTTTAACATTTATTTATTTTTGAGAGGCAGAGAGAGACAGATGAGCAGGGGACAGGCAGAGAGAGAGGGACACACAGAATTAGAGGCAGGCTCCAGGGTTCAAGCTGTCAGCACAGAGCCTGACGTGGGGCTTGAACCCACGAATTGTGAGATCATGACCTGAACCGAAGTTGGACGGTCAACCAACTGAGCCACCCAGGTCCCCCAGATCATGTCTATTTTATAAATATTACTTTCTAGTCTGACTTCCAAGAGCTATGTTTTGGGGTGCCTGGGGGCTCAGTCAGTGGAATGTGCTACTCTTGACCTTGGGGTCAGGAGTTTGAGCCCTGCTGTAGGCTGTAGAGCCTGCTTTCTAAGAGCCTGTAAAAGAGCTGTGTCTTCACACGTCTGTTGGGAAGAGCCGACTAGTTTCGATATTGGTAAAAATGATTCGCCATTTTCATACCACCCCCTTGCTGGCGTGGCTTCTCTGTCGGGGCTTAGGCGTTTGCGGGACGCTCTCAGTGTCCTTCCCGGCACTGCTTGCTCGGGGAAAACCGGGCCTCGGAATGTAAGACATGTAATGTTCATTGATTCTTCCGTTTATGTGTTCCCTTACAAGAAAGTTGAGGTTCAAATCGATTCCATTTTTTTTGCTACAGAAATTTTTGAGTTTGGAAAACTACGTGATTTGTAGGATGCACCTAAGACTTGGCAGCCTTCCGTGGCTGGGGTTACTGGGTTGCTGTCCTGTTTTGTAAATGGACTGGTACCATCTCTGTGACGCCACTTTGGGTTAACTTAACTTCTACAAGGTGAAGTTGATTGTCAGGCTCCTGTATCACCAAATAATTCCATCAGGACTTGCAAGAGATCAAGAAGGAACTTTCAAAGACGGGCAAAGAGGTCTTCGTGGAAGAGTCTAAAGCCAGCAAGAGGCTGACGAAGAGGGTCCAGCAGATGATCGGGCAGATAGACGCCCTGCTGGCGCAGCTGGAGACGGGCCAGCAGGCCACCGAGGGCCCGCCTGCGGGGTGAGTGCGGCTCAGACGCCAGCGCGGGAGGCTCAGGGCCTTTCTGACCTTGACGTGCTTCTCTGCCATGGTGCCAGCCCTTGACCTTTTGACACAGCGGTTCTAGCAGGAGCCCAGCCACATCTTTTCAGGGTCCACTACTCAGTAATGGTTTTGCTGGAACAGCTCTCGGGGTCACCTCTTCTGCACACGCACACGCACGCACACCTTGGCCCCTGTCAGGATCACACTGTGACCGTGGCCTGGCTGGTGGCCCCCGGCCACCGCAGTCCACACCTCTCTCCAGGCTGCCGGCAAGCTGGTCCTTCTGGGATGTACGTAGGCGCGCAGTTCCCCCGGAGCCCCCAGGCCCTCCTCTCCCTCCGAGTGCACTCAGCTTGATCCCCAGGCCCCCAGGTGCTCTTCTACCCCTCCCTCCCCTGAGCCGGCCCCACTCTGGAGGCCGTTGTGTGCGTAGCTGTCAGGCCAAGGAAGCCACCTGCCAGGCTGTAGTGGCTAGCACTCCGTGCTCCCAAGGGCTGGGCACTGTGCTCTGAGCGCCCATGTCTCTGAGGGGCGGGCGGCCTGGCTGCAGAGTTCCTGCTGCCCTCAAGTTGGGGGGCCTTCACCCCCCGGCTGAGGTCAGTGTCCCTTCCAGAGGTGACCTGCTGTGCAGCGTGGGCCCAGTCTGACCATGGGAGTCTGTCCCCACCACCAGTAGAGAGGGACTGCACACCCCGGAGACCTGTACCTTTTGTCTGCATGTGCCCAGATGCAGGGGCAAGGGCACCCAGGAGGCAGGGGTGCCTGGGTCGGGGCTGACCTGTGGGAGGTCCGGTGAGGCTGTGGGTGCGTCTGTGCCACATGCGCGCTGTGTCCCCCCAGGGAGACCGTCATCAGCGTCACCGAGCTCATCAGTGCCATGAAGCAAATCAAGCACATTCCGGAAAACAAGCTCATCAGCTTGGTCTCGGCACTGGATGAAAATAAGGATGGCAAGGTCAACATTGATGACCTTGTCAAGGTGAGTGGGCGGGGCCAGGTCAGGGCCCAGCTCTGCCCCCAGAGAGCGAGGAGCAGGTAGTCAGGACAGCCATCTAGAGCGGCCCGCCTGCTTTTTAACAGGACACTTGGCTTCTCCCGCGTCGAGCGGAGCCGCGGCGCAGTCCGGGAAGCGTGTGAGCTGCAGGGCGCCCAGGGCGCGCAGACCTCGGGAGGCCGTGTGGCTTCAGTCCCGGTGGCACGCTGGTGCACGTGGGGCCGCTCGGCTCCCTGGTGCGGAGAGCTGGGCGGCCCGGGAGACCCAGAACGGCGCGCCCCTCCGTGAGCAGGCCGTGGACTCGCGTTTCTGAGGAGCAAGCCCTTCCCGGGTGCTGGAACGTTCCTAGTCTCTCCAGCTAGTTAGGGAGTTCCTACACGTCTGCTGAGCGCGCCCGCTGACGTGCCGTGCAGGGCAGCAGAGAGGCCGGGCTGGCCCAGGCGCACTTGCGGGGCCGGCAACAGAGGCTGGGAGGCCCAAGCCCTCGTCACCCTCCCCTTCCCGGGGGCCCCTCTCCTTGGTGTGGGCAGCTCACATGGTCGTGCCCTGCACCCTTCTGGGCTCTGTCCAGGGCAGGCCACCCGAGCCCCGAGCAGGCAGCCGGCCCGGCAGCCTCGTGTGCCATCCGGCCTGCCTTGCTCCCCACCGCTCCTTCCTGCACCCCAGGCCCCGCAGGAAGCGTCCCCGGCGTCCTTGAGGGGCGCACGTCCCCCGATCCGGGAGCCTGTTGGCCTCCTGGGGGTGGGAGGTGTCCCAGTCCTCCGAGAACCAGGGGGCCGGGCCGTGTCCCCAGCGTGTCCTCGGCGTGCTCCCCTGAGTCCCCTGTCCCTTTCCCGTGCGCACAGGTAATCGAGCTGGTGGACAAAGAAGACATTCACATCTCCACCAGCCAGGTGGCCGAGATTGTAGCCATGTTGGAAAAGGAGGGGAAGGTGGAGGAGAAGGAGAAGGCCAAGGAGAAGGCCGAGAAGGAGGCCGCCGAAGTGAAGAATTAGGGGCCGCCTGCTCACGGGCGCCTCGGGGCCTGGGCCGGCTGCTGCCGTCCTGCTCCGCCAGCGACGGCCTGAGGTGATCATTAGTGACAAATCTAATATTTTGTCTGGAATAAATCAGAAACTTCCATAATCAAGTGATTTTTAATTTTCATCATTCCATGAAGATCCGTTCAGTCTGGAGGCCCCGCACCCCTCCAGGGACCCGTGTCTGGATCCCACAGTGGCGGCCTCCTGGCTCCGAGGTGGGCCCGGCCGGACCCCCTTGGCGCCTGCCCCAGGAGGAGGAGGGCCCGGCCGTGCGCACAGGGAGGAGATGCCCGCCGCCCTCTCGGCCCCGAGAAGACGTGCCCGTGGTCAGGCTGCGGACTCCGGTTCCCGACTGGGCGTTCAGAGCACCGATTCATGCGCATTTCCAGCAGCGTCTCTGTAAGGACGGGGACCCCGCGGCCTCTGGAGCAGCAGCTCTGCGGCAGGGGCGTCGTGCCTTGTGCGCGCTCCCTGTCAGTGCGCGTCCACTCCTGCCTGCCGGAACCTTTGACCCTCGCCCGGCGCTGGGCAGCTGACTCGCGGGACTGCGCGCGGCCCTCTGCCCGCCGCGCGGATCGTGCGGGCGAGGCGCTGACGAAGCCCGTGCCAGTGCAGCGCGTCCGTCAGCGAGCGGTCACACTGTCGCGGCTTTTACAGTACCCCGACTTGGGTCGTTAGCGCCTCGTCGCCCGGCGGGGATCAGAGCAGGTCCCACTGTGTGTCCGGCTGGGCTCTGTGTGCGCCCTCCCCCCTCCCCCCGGGACATGCAGGCCACCGGCTGTGCTCGGGGTCCTGAGGTGGCGCATCCTGGGGACCCTGGCGTGCCCCTGGGGGGAGCGGGCGGCCTCCGTGGGCTTGGCGCCGGCCCTGGCACCCGGCAGCTCGGGCCGGCGGTGCTCGGTGGGGCTGAGTGAGGCCGGGTGGCCCGTGGTCCCGGCTCCGTGGTGCTGCTCCTTCCGAGGCCGGGTCCGTCCAGGAAGCACGTTCTTCGGGAGGCGCAGGCGCAGGAGGCGGGCGCGCGGGCCTCGGCGGCAGAGCCCCCGCACCACGGCCCCGCACCACGGCCCCGCACCACGGCCGTCACCAGAGGAAACTTGACAGAATAGGAACACAATTCCGGATCATCAAATGTAAACCTTGTAAAGTAGCAGTTGGGTTCTAAAGGGTTTTTATGTCAGTCATTTGAGAAAGAAATGCATAAATTCTAGAGGCTTAGTATTTATGAACGAACCACCGCACACTCCCCTCAGTAGCGGGTTTTCAGCCGTAGGGAAGGCGCGTGTGTGGGGCCTGGCTTGCCCGCGTGCCCCGTGGGCGGTGGCGGTCTTTCCCGTGGGCACTGCTTTGGGGCCCGGCCAGCCACGGCCACCTCCTGTCCTCAGCCTCAGCGCCCCGGGCGTCCCCATGGGTGCTGTCCCCCTGGCCTGCGTCATCTGCACCGTCACCCCTGGGTGCTGCGGGGCCTCTCGAATCCACACGGGCCTGACCCGCCGTGGGCACCATCAGTGTCGGCGAAGTCAGCCGCAGGCTCCCCTCTGTCTCGCGTGGGCTTTTCCTGCCCTGAATGTCGCTGGCCGCCGGGTGTAGGCGGCCTGAGCGCCAGGGTCAGCCTCCCTGCCCCGGAGGGGGCTCCTGCGGCTTCAGGAGGTGGCGGGGGGGGGGGGGGGCTGCGGCTACTTGAAAATGAAATGGGAATTCCTAGCACTTGCCCCCTCTCTCCCTGCGCCTGAAGACCCACTCTTCTGGTCGGGACTCAGGAAGTCGCCTGCGGCTCCCAGAGCCCTTGTGGGGTGTCAGAGCCGGACTGTAAGTGAAGGGCACTTTGTCATTTCTGAAGAAGCTGCAGGCAGTGGCTCTCACAGCTCGGCCCTGGGGTCCTCGGGGCAGCACCCCCTGGGCTTTGAGCTCTGTCTCCATGTGTCCTGGGGTCCCAGGGCCCGCACCACTGAGAACCTTCCTCCTGGGCTGTGTATAAACATCTTTTGTAGAAATACGGTTTTTGTTAGATGTGAAATTACTGCTCCCGTAACAGCTCAAAAGTAAGGTCTTTGAATCGTGGGACACCTCAGGAGTCAAGGTGGCAAATGTCAGGGTTGTTGCAGCGTCTGCCTTTGTGACAGCGTTGTGCCCTGCGGTCTGGCCCTGCCTTTGCCGCGGAAGGGGGTGGCAGGTGGCCGGGCGTGTGGATGTGCTGCGTGAGGCCAGATTCCAGATGGAGCTCCGGCCCTGGCCTGGGGTGTCCGCTTGTCTTGGGACAGCGTGCCTCCGTGTCCCGCCGGCCTGTGCACCCAGACTGATCCCTGCGGTGGGGACTAGATGCTGAATCTGATGTAAGGAGAAGGTCTAATAAAGCTCTGTGTCCATGACCTCTGCCCGCCGTGCGATGGCTGCTTTGTCTAGATCAGGAAGGGGGGCGCTGCCTGCCAGGGCTGCCCCTCCCCCAGCCCTCAGTGGGCGCCTTTGGGCCTGGGTGGGCAGAACCGGGATCCTGGCCCAAGGGTCACCCAGGAGGGCATGGTTCTGTGTGAAATACTCTGGGGCGACGACTCCTGGGAGTGGGGGCTGCGTGCTCCGCCGAAGGGGCCCCAGAGGCTGCAGGGGCTCTCCCTTCCTGACCCTGCAGCCCGCTCCCCAGAGTGCCGAGGGGGCGTATGGGCAGCAGGGCCGCCTTGGGGCTGCCTGTGCCCTACCCCAGAATGGAGGGCTGAGGCCCCCCTGGGGGCACCAGGCAGAGGGCCCTGGGAGCAGGGCAGGCACTCTCCCCAACCTCCCACCTCTCTGCAGCCCGCCTCCTGTGGACAGATCACCGCCCTGAGCCCAGGACCTACATCTTGGCTCAGGGGACCTCACCCCTTCCCTGGCACCAGGCTGCATGGTGCTCTGCGTGGGATCCTTCCACCTGTGTTGGGTCTCCTCCCTGCCCAAGGGCCACCCTAACCTGCATCCCATCTCTCCCCGAGGCCAACCTTGTTCCTTCTACCCCATAGGTCTGGAAAGCTGGGGGCCACCAGGCCTCAGCCCTTGCCTTCCCCCTGCCGGGGCCCTGGGCCAGAGGCTTCCATCCAGGTTCATTGCGGTGCCCCTGGCAGGCATCCAGACATGTGTTCACTCCGTGGGGTCCTTCCCCAGGCCATGCCTGGGAGTCAGTGGCCAGGGACAGGGGCTATGTGAGCTTGTGGGCAGCGGCGGCCCCAGAACACAAGACCTGGTCTGGAGCCCGTTTCTCCATTCCACGGTTCAGAAGGCCGCCACGGCTCTGGGAAGGCTGACCAGGGGCGGAGGCAGGGATTGCTTAAGGAGACCATGCTGCAGGGACACAGCAGCTGGCCAGAAGGGACACTCCCAGCCAGAACGTGGACAAAACGAGTATGAAACACGCTTGTGGGTTGTCAGCCAACATCCACGCGCCTGCTGGTGCAGATGACGACACCGGTTCTCTTCTCACAAGATTCTACCCCCCGGATGAACTTTAGGGAGAAGCCCAGCTGGCGGACCCGCAGGAACGCCGGAATCTACCTGTCCTGCTTCGCAAACCCCACAGAATGGCGGTGCTGGGAGTGGTGGGGGCAGTGAGCTGGGGCCACTGGGTGCTGGGGGGGCCGGACGTGAGGGCTGCTGGCCAGGTGCCCTGGCTCTGCCCCTTCCCCCACTGTGTTCCTGCCCCAGATGCCCGGCCAGGGAAATCTGAGGGGCACATGGGCCCATGGGAGCACCAGCAATCCAGGACAAGGCTGCCCCTGCAGAAAGCTCCGGGCAGAGACAAGGCTCGGGCAGAGACAAGGGCAGGGGCTATTCAGGACCAAGGAGATACAGCAGCGGTCAACTGTGCTGGAGGCGACTGGAGACGGTGCACTCAGGCCGAGTTCCAAATGTGTTTTGCGTGGGAACGCACCCTCTGAAGACCTTGTGAGACGCCGCGTGGGGAAGAGGACGCAGGGTGCGTGAATGACAGATGGCGTCCAGCTTAGCGGAACAGGCCAGGGAGGAGGCAGCCGACCTCTTAGGAGCCAAATAGCGAAGGGTGAGCCTGCAGGGGGCAGGAGTGCGGAGGCACTCGACCCAGGTGGAGCCAGCCCGGGCTGCGAGGGCTGAAGGCGGGGGCCGGGGCCGGGCCTGGAATAGGGGAGCTGGCGTGTCGCCCAGAGGCCTTCCCCGGGGCTGGGTCGGACCCCACCGTTTCTGGGAAGGACAGCGTGGGTGGCAGGTGACGGGCGGGGCTGCAGGTGCCGCCGGACAGGTGCAGCCCGGCAGGGGCGGGGCCTCCGGGGCTCGCGAAGGGCAGGGCCGCCCTCGCCTGCAGGCCCGCCCGGGGTCTCCGTCCGGCGCCCGGAGGACCGCCTCTCCCCTGGCGCCAGGGCTCCTCGTCCCGAGCGCGCGCCCGGAGCCCAGCGGGGCCGCGCAGGAGAGGCGCCCGGGACGCGCGGGAACTCTGCCCGGCAGGCACTAGGGGGCGCTCCCGGCCCGCGCTCCGCCCGCCTCCGCGCTCCCTGCCCCTCCCCGCCCCGCGGCCCTCCCCCAGCGGCTGCCGGCTGGGCTCTTCCGGCTCCCTGGGTTTCCGTCCCTCCCCCTGCCCGGGCTTCCCTCTGGGCTCCCCGGCTCCCCACCTCCCAGAGACTCCTTACCTCCCGGGGCTCCCCAGTTCCCCACCCAGCACCCCACCGGGCTCCCGCGCACGTGGTCCACGCCCTCATTGCTCTCTCTCTGTCCCTGTCCCCAGCGCGCTGGGCACAAAAACCTGGGGTCCTTGGCAGGCTGGACGGGTGCGGAGAGTGCTTCCCTGAGTGGGGCCAAGGTATTGGACGGAGCGCTTATCGGTTCTCTGGAGCCAGGTCCCTAGTACCCTCGCGGGCTCTCCAGGGAGGCCCCAGAAACCCCTCACTTGCAGGTGAGTTAAACTCGGCCCCCAGGGAGTTTCTTATAAGCCAGAGTAGTAGCTCATACAGCCCAGCGGCCAGGCCGCGGTCCTTCGTGTCGAGACCTGACACGGTTTGGGGGGGGGGGGGAGACGCGGCTGACAAACTCGGTGAGCCGGGGAGGGACAGCCAACCCCGGGCAGCGCTGAGGATCCATGCACGTCTGTGCATGGGCACCTGTCCCAGAATCCTCTTCAGTCTCGCTGCCTGGCCTAAGGGTTGAGTCTTCCCAGACTTGCCCCACCACTGCCGTGTGTGTGGGTTCCCTGCTCCGTGTCCCCGCTCCCTCAGACGCTGGAGCAGAGGGGGCCAGATCCTGTCACTGGGTCCTCAGTGCTCCTGGGTCAGTGTGCAGCAGGCACCCAACGTCAGGATGGCGGGGGGGGGTGCCAGGCAGGGATGGGGAAGGGAACGTCCAGGAACAGGAGTGCACCCAGCAGGGCAGAGGGTAGCGTCCCCGGGTCTGGTGGGTCAGGAGCCAGGGGAGAGCTTTGCTTGCAGGCGGCTCCGTGGGGGTGGGAGTGAGCCCACCTAGAAACCCCCTCTCCCCTCCCCAGCTGACCAGGGTGAAGAGGGGGACCGCAGGGGCCCCATAGGCTGGACTCCATCAGCTGGGGGCAGCTGGGGGCCTGGCAGGCCTCCTACAGCCCCCCAAGGAAGGGGAGGCCTGCCCGGTGCCGGTCCCGCCGGCCCTCCCGTGGACACCACAGTGCCTGCATCTCCTGCGCCTGGGGACCTGGGACCGAGGCGGTGAAGGCCACCAGTGGGCTGAGGCTTGTCAGCGCCGGGCACACACTGGACCACACGGACCCCGGCTTTGCCCCGGGCTCGTCCTATCCTGACCGGAGACCGGAGACCTGTGACCCAAGCAGCCGGTGACCCCACCCTCCTCAGGGAGCAGAGGACAGAACCCGTCCTGGGCGGACAGAGGGGACACTGCCGGGGGGTCCAGGAGGGCAGGAACCCGGAAGCACAGAGCAAGGATGTGAGGCTGTTGACTCCGTTTATTTTTTGGAAAGCATGTCTGCTGGCTTGGGCTGACACTTTGGCCCCCATGAGGTGGGGGGCCCTGAGAACAAAGACCACCCCGGACCACTGCCCAGCTGGCCAGCCAATAAGCAAAAGATAGCCACCCAAATTCGGGCCATTAACAGTACAAAAAGTAACAAAACTGAATTCACGGCTTTCTCTCCCAAGCTTTGAAAGGTAGCAGTTTGGGCTATAGAAGTCTAGAAGCCTTGCATCAGAAGTGTTAAATCTACAGCAAATGCATCTTGTAAAAACTCAATAAATTATATATATATATATATATATATATATATAAACGTGTAACGTCTAATAACATCTGAGCCTGCGTGCAGGGTCGGCCCCCCCGAAAACTGCCCCCCACTCGTGACACATGGCAGCTAGAACTCGTAGGAAAATACCAGCTTGCTCTGAAGTCCAAAAAAATACATCTCCTAAAGAAAACCCCTACAGAAATCTAATTCCCCTGGGAAAGAAGGCTAAAGGAAATGAAATATCCTCACTAGAATCACCTCAAACTATTGAGGACCCTTCAGGGTGCAAGGGACCCGACTGGGCTTTGGGGTGAAGCCCTCGGCGAGCCCTCTACGTGAAGAGGGAACCTTCTTGGCTGTTAATAAGTTAGAACGGAAACCTCTGCCAGGCGGCTGGCTACACACTCTGAGCGTGGGGGGGGGGGTCCTGGGGGTCGATAAATAGCTTTACAAATATACAATTTTTAAAACAAAACTGCGGTGCCAGGAAAGCCTCTCCATCTTCTGCCAGTTTCCGAAGACCCCGAGGAGCCTCCCGGGCCTGGGCGGCTGGGCCTCCTGCGCCCTCAGGGGCCCGGGCCGTCAAGACCAGCCCCTCCTTCCCTACAGACATCTGTATACACACGGACGTGTGTCCTACACAGCATCTATCACATAAACGTACACTCACGTCTGGAGCCAACCTCTCGGCCGGAAGTCAGAGCCTCCTGCCTTCAGGTACCCGTAATTCAGTCTCCGAGGAGAAGGGTGGGAGGTGGGGAGGCCTGGGGGGGGGGGTGCTGTGTGCTAGCACTCACCCCCAGGCCCAAGGTGCCGCTTCGGTGGGAGGGGCGCCACAGGGGGGCTCCCTGCAGGCTCAGCTTGGGTCCGCGCTGGGTGCCAGAGCCCGGCCAGCGCCCCAGGGCTCCCGGAGGGGGAGCCCCTCCACATTCTACATTCGGTCCCCCTGGTGCTGCCAGCACACATGGCAAGGAGGTCACTGTACAGCAGGGCGGGCACCCCAGGGACCCTGCACCGGGGGCCTCGAGACTTGCTCACAGCCGCTCGCCTGCGCGCGCGCACGCGCGCGCACACACACACACACACACACACACACATGCAACGCCGTCTGTGCGGCAGCCACCCCCCCCACCCACCCCCCGGCCCAGGTTCAAGGCCCAGGCCAGCTGGCCCCAGGGGTCGGCAGCACACCGCCAGCGGCAGGTGAGCGGGGGTCTGCTCTCACATTGGCGGGGGCTCGGCCTTCGGGCGGTGGCCCTTCACGTCCCAGGACCCCCGCTGCCGGGAGGGGCTGGAGGCAGCAGGTCGTGGGCAAACACAGAGTCGTCCCCCGAGGAGCTGGAGCTGGGGGTGTCCTGGCCGCCCGGCGAGTACTGCTCGAAGGGCACGGACAGGTCCAGGTACTCCTGTGGGGGGGGGGGCGGCCGTCAGGGTGTCCCAGTCTGGCCACCCCCCGCCCCCGCCCCAGAGCCCCTGCCGCACCCCTGCTGGGCTGCCACGCCCAAGCCCTGCCCCTTGGGAAGGCAGGTGGGCGGAGCGGGCACTCACGTCGGTGGCGGTGACCGTGAGGATGCGGTCCAGGTCCTCCACCAGCTGCTTGAAGGTGGGCCTCTGCGAGGGCGCCGCGTGCCAGCACTCCCGCATGATCGTGTACCTGGCGGGGCGCTGGCGTGAGGCTCCGCCCGGCCGGGCTTCCCCCCCGCCAGGGGGCGCCGAGGCCTCGCCCCCAGGGTCCCGCAGGCAGGTGTGTGCAGGGGCATGCTCACAGGTCGTGTGTGCAGTTGGCCGGCTTGTCCATGCGGTGGCCTTCTTTCAGCAGCTTGAAGAGCTCCTCCACGGGGATGCCGGGGTACGGCGAGCCCCCCAGGGTGAAGATCTCCCAGAGCAGGACCCCGAAGGACCAGCTGGCAGGGAGCACGGCACCGTCAGCCGGCCCTACCACCAGGGGTCCTATGCCCTCCGGGGCCCGCCTGCCCCCAACCCCCCCCCCCCCCCGGCCGGCGAGCAGGGGGCTGGGCCAGGGCAGGAGCCACTGCTGGGGCCTCCGCCCTGGGTCCCACACAGCCCCCCATCCCTGGCCCTGGCCACGTACACATCACTCTGGTGGGTGTAGACCCGGTCGAACAAGGCCTCCGGTGCCATCCACTTCACGGGCAGCCGGCCCTGGGAGGGCGGAAGGGAAGCATGTCGGCCACCAGATGTCCCCTTGGTGCCCAGGCCGCCCATTCTGCACCCCCCCCCCCAGCCGGGGCCAGCCGGGGCCAGCCAGGGCCACCCCCCCCGCAGGGCTCACGTTGGTGGTCTTCTTGTAGTAGTCAAGGTTGTGCACGTCACGGGCCAGGCCGAAGTCCGCAATCTTCATCACGTTGTCCTCGGTCACCAGCACGTTGCGGGCCGCCAGGTCCCTGTGGATGCACTGGGGGGGAGGGGGGGACAGGCAGGGCTGAAGCCCCCTCCAGGCTCTGGCCGCCCCCCTCCTCACAGAGCCGCCCCCCACTCACTTTCTGGGAGGCCAGGTACTCCATGCCGCGCGCCACCTGGTAGGCGCAGGACACCAGGTCCTTGCAGGTGAGCTGCTCCGCCGGCAGCTTGCAGGTGTCGAAGGAGTAGTCCATGCCCGGCGGCCGCCGCGCCCGCAGGTACTCCCGCAGGTTGCCCTTGGCCGCGTACTCCACCAGCACGTACAGGGGCCCTGGGGGCACAGCCGTCAGAGGAAGACCCCGCCAGGGGTGCCCGCGTGCGCACGCACACACACACCCTGCCCCGAATGGCGCCCGCGCCCGCCCACACACACGCACACCCGCCCCGACGGCCCGCCCCCCGCGGCACCTACCGCCCTGCGTGCAGGCCCCCAGCAGGTTGATGATGTTCTTGTGCCTGCCGATCATCTTCATCATCTCCATCTCCGACACCAGGTCCGAGAGGTCCTTGTCCGTGGCGTCGTCTGCAGGGGAGGGCGGGCGCGTCAGGCGCTGCTGGCCCGGCCCCGCCCAGGCTCCCCTGGCCATGTCCTCCCCCCTCACCTTTCAGCATCTTCACGGCCACGGTGACAGGCTTGGCGGCCCGGTCCTTGTCGATGCCGATGGCCTCTGCCATGACCACCTGGCCGAAGCAGCCCTCCCCCAGAGGCTTGCCCAGGGTCAGCCTGGTGGCAGAAACGGGGAGGCAGTGAGCACCCACACCAGCTCCAGGCCCTGTCCTGATGGTCTTTGGGCCTGGCGCTGCTGCCTCCAGGAAGCCCTCCACACTTGCCCCCACAACTCTGCTCATAGGACAAAGGACGCTGACCCTCCAGTCTCTCATCCTGCGTGAGGCCATCCAGACACGGCACTTTGCAAGGGGCACCCGCCCCTCCAGAGCATCCGGCCCTGGTCCAGCCTCCTCTGGCCTTGGCCCCACATCTGACAGTCGCCACGCCGTCAATGGCATGGACTCCTACCTGACTCTGGTTTGAATCCATAGTGTCCTCTCCCCAGCAGGGGACCACACCCTGTGCGTGCTCCCACCCCCGCCCCAAAACACATGGGCGCGCCGCCGCCACTGACCGGGCCCTGGACAGCTCCCACTTGGGGTCGGCGGGCAGCTCCAGCTCGGAGACGTTGGCCAGCGCGGGGCCCTCCCCAGAAGACAGCCGGGCGACGCGCACCAGCGGTGTGTTGGAGTTCATGGACGAGTTGGACTCCAAGGACACCTGCTTGGGTCAGCAGGGACAGGCTGGTGCCGAGGGCCCGACCCACAGGATCAGGGGAGGGTGGGGTGGTGCTCAGGGATGGCAAGGCTGTGGCTTTGGCTATTCGGGCAGGGCGGGTAAGGGGCAGGGAGGGGACACCCGACTTCCACTTAGAGCTAAATGAAGACAGACCCTAAGCATCTTATGGTCCCTGTGGGGGCCGCAAAGACCAGGTAGGGGGGTGGCTCGGCCACTACAGAGCCCCAGGAGGCCGGGCGGCTCGGAACCCGGTAGCTACTTTCTGTTACCTGTCGCTTGAGTGGAAAGCGGGAGACCTTGTGCACGGCGGGCGAGCCCAGGCCCTTCTTCGGGGGGCTGTGCAGGCGGCACAGCGTCACGGCGGCCACCACCAAGATGAAGAGCAGAAAGCCCACCCCGTAGCTGAGGACGCCTGCGTACACGCTGCCGGCCTCGCCGGCCTCCGCCGGCTCCTCCGGGGCTGCAAAGACACTGCCGCTGCAGGTCCGGCCCCGCCTCGAGGGAGCCCCCAGGCCCGAGCCACGGGCACAGTGGGAGCAGGGACAAGGACGCGGGGCTCAGACCCCTGGCGGGGCCGGTCAGAAACACCGGGTCAGGAGGGACACACCCAGGAGAGCGAGAGCCCAGCGGAGCCTGCAGCGTTCACACCCGCCACCCAGGGTGACTGCGGAGCTGCCACACAGGCCGCCAGGGACCGAGCTGGGGAGCAGGGGCTCGAGGGAAGCCCCTCGGAGTCAAGACAGGGCATATGGCCTTTGTCCCCACAACAGCCCCACAGCCCGGCACAGGAGCGCTGCGGAGCGCGGTGGCTGTGAGCCCCAGGGTCCCCCGCCTGCCCTTGGCAGCTCCGGTGTGACCCAAGCCAGTGACCCCAGAGCACAGGGACAGAGCGAGCGGCAGCGGGAGCCAGTACCTGGCAGCACCACCAGCCACGCAGAGTGATGGGAAAACCCGATAGAATTGCCCGCCAGACACGTGTACTCCCCCGCGTCCTCAAAGGTGACATTGCGCAGGGACAGAACCTCTAGCTCCTTGTCGGTGCTGTTAGCGCCCGCCGTCTACAAAGAGAGGACAGAGCGCGGTAGGCAAGCGCCAGCACCTGCCACGGGCACCACGGCCAGAGTCCACGCGGCGACGGTCCCGCCGGGCTGCAAGGAAAACGCCGCCGCCGCCACCGCCACCACACCGCGGCGCCGCGGGCCCTCCGCCTCGCGCGTCCACACAGAGCCCGGAGCTGTCCCTCCACCGGCGAGTCCTCTGTCCCAGGTGTGCGCCAGGCGTGCGGCCAGCAGCGCTCCACAAACGCGCATGCGGGGTTGGCGTGCATACTGGGGCGGGAGCGCAGGCGGGGGCAGGGCAGACGGACAGACGGACACACCAGCAGGAAATGAGCAGGCAGTGGGGCCGGGGGCGAGCAAGGGTGAGACAGACAGAGAGACGCACGCACGCACGCACGCACGCACGGGTGGGGGTGCAGAAGCTCACGTGGGCAGCGGCCCTACCGGGGCTGAAGGCTTTCTGGGGGGGCGTGAAGGGCACAGGCGGGGTCAGCACGCGCCGGGGGGCTCGAAGCGGGCGGTCGCAGTGGAGGCACCGGCGCTGCAGGCAGAGGTGGCTGTGGCGGAGCGCCATGCGAGCCGCAGGGCGGGGAGCGAGCAGGACGGGGGCGTGCAGGTGGGCGCACGGCCAGGGCGTCGGGAGCTGGAGCTCGGCGTGCCAGACAGCGTGGGACAGAGTCGTTACCTGCTTGGGGCCCGTGGACACGCAGCCAAAAGGCCTTCTCAGCCACGCCTATGAAATTGGAGGCTCGACAGAGGTACTGGCCTCCGTCGCGCGCGGACACATTGGCCAGGCGGAGGCGCGCGTCGGCCTCCGCACTCTCACTGATCCAGGACTGCGGGGACAAGAGACCCAGCTCAGGCGCGCCCCTGGCAGCGCGGCCGGGCCCAGAGCGGCCGTGCGGGAGCAGGCACGGGTGCAGACCCTGCCGTCAGGGGGGCCCTCAAGGCCCGGGGGCTCAGCCGGGACACCCCGCAGGAGGCGGCGGCGGGCTGTGGTTCCACAGGAGGCGCCTTCCCCACGTCCACCCACTACCGCCTGGGATGCGGCCCCAGCAAGAGCCCCTCAGAGAAGCCCTCCTGGCCTGGCACTCCGCCTGCCTGTCCCTGGGCTCCGGGCCGGGTCCGCTGTGACGCTGCCCGGCTCACGGCGAGCGCGTTCCCACGAGCACAGAGAGAGCACGGGGCCACGGCGGCCTCTCCGGTCAGGTCTGCACCCCTGCCCCCACCCCCACTGGCAGCCCACGTTTCTCGGCCCCCCGCCCCCAGGGCCTTGGGGACCAGGCGGTGGCCGAGGGAGGCGGGCGGGCAGCGGGCTCCAAGCGCCACATGCGCAGACAGCCCAGCCGGGGCTGCGGGAGGACACTGCCTGCACCGAGGCCCAGAGCTCGCCGGAAGGGCTCAGCAGCCATCTGCCTGCCCGGGGCCCCCCCTCCCCGAGTCTGGGCCCTGCCCAGGGCACTGCCTGCAGGCCTGCCTCCGGGGCTCAGGCCACCTCTCGAAGGAGACGGGGAAACTGAGAACTCACCGCAGGGCGTGAGCTGCCCGTCCGACAGGCTGGGACACAGCCCAGCCTCCCCAGCCAGCCCCGAGCCCGCCAGTGCTGGGCTGAGCCCGCCACTGCTCCTTCCCCGACAGTCCGATGTCTGGGGCCCGCCCGCCGATCCTTTAACCCAGTCCCCAGCCGCAGGGGGGTGGGGGGGCCAGCAGGGCCAGGCCCGGGGCCCGCGCGGCACCCACCTTGAGCACGGTGACGTAGGGGGTGCCGTCCGGCCCCACTTTGCTGCCGTTCACCTCCACGTGCTTGAGCCACTGGATGTGGGGCTGCGCGTCGCTGTACACCTTACAGTGGAACTCCACGTCGCTGCCCAGCACCGCGGTCTGGTTGGCCGGCAGCCCCGCCTGCAGGATGGGCCGGTGCGGAGAGCGCTCTGGGGGGCACACGAGGCTTAGGGGCCGCCCCCGCGGAGCCGCGCCCCGGCCCCAGGACTCCCCCGGCGCGCCCGCCCCGCCCTCACCTAGCACGTCCAGGGTGTACGTCTGCCGGATGCTGCCGAACTTGTTCTCCACGACGCACGTGTAGTTGCCGCGGTCCGACGGCACCACGCTCTCCATGACCAGGCTCCACTGCTGGTGCCGCAGCTGCGGGCGGGCACGAGGGTGAGCGGCGGCAGTCCAAGGCCCCCACCGGCCGGCGCCACCCACCACCAGGCCCACCTTGATGCCCCCGATGCGGTGCTCCCCCCGGAACTCCTTGCCGTTCTTGAGCCAGGAGATGGACGGCGTGGGGGAGCCGGCGGCCGGGCAGCGGAACCGGACGGTGTTAGCCGCCGGCACGGCCAGCAGCTGCTTGTCCATCCGCTCGGGCCGCGTCCAGTACGGGGCCCCTGTGGGCCGAGGGGCACGTGAAGGCCGCAGCCAGGCTGTGAGCAGGGGTCCCCCCGGCCCCCCCTTCAGAAGCTGCCCCACCACAGGGAGTGCTGGATTTGGGGGAGCTCTGGCTGGACAAGGCTCCCAATAACCCCAACACCGCCTCCCGGGATCCTCAAAGCCTGTCCACTGCCCTCAGGCACCCGCACCAACCGAGAGGGTCCAAGGGCCCAGGATAACACACCATGACCCGGGAGCCTTGAAGACACAGGATGTCTCCCAGGGGAGCACCCACTCACCCACCCAGGGAGACCCACTGAGGGAGACTGGCCCAGGGGAGGAACCAGGTCAGCCCAGGTCACGGAGCCCAGCTGGCTGGACCAGCAGGGCCGGGGTCTGTAAACACTTTACCAGGACGTGAGGCCCAGCCACCTGGAGAGCCCAGAGTGCTACGGGGGCCAGGGGCCTGCTAGAATCTGAGACCCTGAGTCACCCTCCAGAGCACTCCAGGTCTGCCAGGCAGTCGGCAACTGCCGGGCATGGGGAGGCCCCGCCCCCTTCCTGGTTCTCAGGGTTGTCCCCTCCCCCACCCTAAGTGGTTTCCATCCTTCCTAGGAGCTGACTGAGGGGAGGACTGCATTTCTGCCTTGGGAGGTGGGCAGGTATCCCCCAGGACAGGGAAGGGACACAGTGCCCCCCTCACCCTCCACCCCTGCCCTGCCACCTTCAATGCAGCCACTTCACAGAGAAGGGTGCTGAGGCCCAGGCAGGGGCACTCCAGGGAGCCCCGCCCTGCAGGCCCAGACGATGTGGCTGAGCGTGGCGGGGCAGTGCCCGTGAGCAGGAGGCCCCAGCGCCACAGAGCACGGCCCCCCCGCCCGGACGCCCCTGCGCGCCTGGAGCCCGGGCTCACCTGTGTCCTCCGCCTCGTCCTCCCCGTCTTCATCGTCTCCAGAGGACGGGGCGTCTGAAACGCAGGCAAGAACCTGTGGTCGGCTGACAGGCAGGCGCCCCCGGGGGTGTCTCCAGCCAGTCCCGCACGGCGTCTCCTGCGGGGCACCCTCCTCCCTGCCAGCGGCCACTGAGCCCATCAGCGTGGGGAGCCCCCGCCCCCGCCACTCACCTGCCACCCGCACGCGGAAGCGGCACAGCACACGCTGAGTGAGCCGCTGGCGGCAGCTGTAGGCGCCCGCGTCCTCCTGGGAGGCGTTCAGCACCTGGAGCCGCTGGGGCCCCACCAGGATGCGGTCCGAGGGCGCCAGCCCCACCCCGTCCTTGACCCAGATGCTGGGCCCCGGGGGACCGCCGGCGGGCAGGCGGCAGCTCAGCTCCACAGTGTCCCCGCTGCCGAAGACCAGCTGCTCCTGCGGGTCGGGCTCAGGGCCCGGGGCCTCTGTAGGGGACATGGATGACCTTAAGGCAGGCGCCCCCAGAGCTGGAGCAGTGGGCACCGGGCACCCCCAGGAGGCACCGGGGCATGCCCCCCCAGCACGCGGTGGGGGGCACGAGTCTGGGCCCCAGGGGGTGAGCCAAGAGCCAACAGGGCCCTGCGCGAGGGAGAGACCGTGTACAGAGCGCATGCCCCCAGAGGGCCCCCAGAGGGCCAGGGGACGGTGTGTGCGGGCGTGTGCCGGCTTTAGCCCTGCCAAGGGGCATCTGCGGGACGCTGGGTCCCTCTGAACCCCTAAGTAGAGGAAAACTCTCCCTGTGAAGCAAGGTAGGTCTGCAAGGCCTCCCACCGTCAGATGGTGACCAACATCTACCCCCCCCTCGATTTCTGCTGGAGCGCCGACCCCCAGGCGCCTGACTGACTGAGACCAGGAGTGACTTGCCTTCTGATGTTAAAAATATGTGAATTGTACCTTGTGAGAAAACTTGTTATAGGAGTTTCTCCCTTTGTGATTATAGTAGCAAATGTTATTTCACGAGAAAACCTGTTTTTCCTCCCCTCAAAAGCAGGCTTTTGACCCCTGCTCACAAAGGCCTAACTCTTGCCTTTGCTGTGTAAAACCTTTGCCTGTACTTGAACGCTAAGACCCCTTCCCTCCCCACGATGAACACCTAGGCACCTACTTCAGTCTCTATTGGCAAAGATTATGCACGAGTCTTCCACCAATCTATGTTCTAGGAAATTTTCACATACCAAAGAATTTTTTATCAGAAATTACTGTCTAGACAATTGCCACTTCTGTTTTATATCTCATACATTTTTTCAATAAATAAAGCTGACTCTCGGGTCAGGGCAGAGAGACTGCCTGGTGAGCAGAGAGAAGCCGAGGCGCTCTCGCTCTCTTCCGCCGACGCCGTGCACTCAGGGAGCCCTGGACCTGCTGGAGCTGGCCTCGGGCAGGAGCCCGCCCCAGACCAGCTGAGCACAGATGAGCACAGACCCCACGCCCGGACGAGTGTGCGGGGCCCGGCACACGCCCATCAGAACACTGAAAACCCAAATCCTAGCATAAGTCCTGTCTATCTTTCCCGCCTTCCCTCCTTTACTTTATTATTTTGAGACACAGAGAAAGAAGAGAATCCTGAGCAGGCTCTGCCCTGCCAGCACGAAGCCAGACGAGGGGCTGGAACTCAGGACTGTGACATCACGACCTGAGTTGCAATCAACAGTCAGACGTTTAACCTACAGAGCGGCTCAGGCGCCCCTTCCCTGGCTTTGTCCGTAACCATTTGGAAATGCACACTCCATCCTGAGCTCCCGGGCAGTGCCTTGCACACCTCCGGCCGAAGCAGAGGCTGGAGGCAGCGATGACAGACTGGGGACAGGGGTGATTCACCCCAGGAGGAGGGGACCCACTCAACGCCCCCCATCTCGTCCTGGCTTCCAAAGCAGCTCCAGGCCAGAGGAGACACTCAGCTGCACGAGGAGGGGGCTGCCACGGCTGGGCAGCGCTGGTCGGACCTCCCAGAGCAGCCGGCGCACCCCGGAGGGCCAGTGAGGGCGGGGGCTCCCCAGGACACAGGACAACTGTACCCTGACTAGAGAGAAGTGTCTTGTGTGTGACCTACAGCCCAGTGGTACCCTAAATACGCAGCGGGGGAAAGGTCATGACTACAAACAGATAGGGTTCTATGTCTGGCCAGCAGTGTCTCACAGGCCCGTTGGGGAAGGGAGACCTGGGACCCCCATTTCACAGATGAGGACATGAGCTGGGGGAGGAGGGAAGTTGCCCAAACCGAGCCAGCGAGCAAGCCAAGCCAGGTCGAGGCGCCCTGGCCCGCCTCCCCGGGCACACGCCACATGGGGCAGAGGAAGGAGCCTTGCCAAGGGCAGACGTCTACCGGTGAGCCCCGGGGTCCCGGCCCCTGCCCCGCGGCTGCCTCGCTCTCAAGTGACCGAGGCCTGAGATCCAGGGACACACCACTGGCAGGGCTGCCGATCACCCCCAGGCCTCCCTGCCAGGGCCAGACAATGCCCGGCGGGCAGCCTGGGCTTGGGGCCCGGGACAGGGGTGGGTGGTCCCAGCGCCCAGGCGTCCTCCCCCAGACCCAGCTGGGTCAGTTCCATCGTCACTTGTCATTCTGCCGCCGCGCGGCCTAGATTCTAGGGCCCAGCTGCCCACTCTAGGCACACCGGCCTGGCTCCTGGGACAGTCCCAGTCCTGCCCACCCACGTCAGGTGGGCCCACCAGCCCTGTGCCCACCAGGAGGGTCTCTCAAATACCTCTGAGCCTGCGTCCCTGAGGGCCCCGCAGTCAGAGAACTCCTGACCTGACCTCCAGCCCCTCAGTCCTGGCCACTGTGTCCTGTGGGGACCACCCAGTGCTGGGCGCCGACTGAGGCCCCCCAGAAGGCGGAGAACAGGCTGATCACAGCAGCCTCAGCCCCAGGCCCCGGCCCAAGGGCAACAGTGGTTGCTTCCGGTTTGGTCTGGGCAGCGTCAGCAGGTCAAGCCATCCACACAGTATTCACTTCAACCCGGTCCAGCGTGGGATTGAGGGGACAGAGCAGCCCCCAGGCCAGCCATGCCTGGCAGCCATCTGCTTGTGGGCGGAGGGAGGCAGGGGGACTGGACACCCCTGGACCAGGGCAGATGCTGGCAGCAGTCTCTGCCTCCGGTAGATCTGATCCGCCAGGCCCACCCTGAGCCATGGGAGACCCTGGGGGTGACCCAGCAGTGGCTGTGGGTGGGGTCAGGCAGAGAGACAGCGACGGGGAGACCCCCAGGTGATGGGCACGAGTGGATGCTAAAACAGTCCTGGTCAGGCTCCACTCGGGCCGCGGCGGGGACGAGTGCTGCTCAGCCCCACCCCCCCAGCAGCCCCAGGAAGGCGCAGTCTTTCCCGACCACCGAAAGGGGGCTCTGGGGCACGCACGCTCTAGAGGACGAAAGCCCTCTGTGCCACAGCAGGTGCCCACCTACCATCGAGAGGGGTGAACACGGGTGGAAGGCCTGGCCTTGTGGGCCCCACAGTGCCTGTTCCCCACCCCAGTGAGGGCCACATGCCAAGGGAAGCCCATAGGCACAGCCCAAGGGGCGCTGCGCCCCGGAAGGGCCCAGCGGGGCTGCAGGCATGCCTCCCAGTCTCAGCGTCCTCCTGACTGGTACTGACTGGCCTCACACCCCCATCTCCCCCACTGTGGCACAGGGCAAAAATCCCACCCACAGGCCACCACACGCAGTTTAAAGTGCCAGAGGGGGCGGGGGCTGGGCCGAGGGAGGCCACCAGGCCATGGCGGGAGCCAAACTTCCCCCAGTGGGTGAGAGTTCGAAGGAGTCCTCAGAAGGGCCTTCGGGGCGACCCCAGAGAACACCCCAAATGCAGACCGGATTCAAGGGAACCACTGGGAGCTGGCAGCTCCCGAGGGACTTGGGTTTGGGGCGGAATGAGGAACGAAGCTTCTGCTCTCCACTGCTCCCCAGAGTCTGTGACCGCGCCGCCAGGGACGCGCTTTGAACAGCCCGAGGGGGGGGGCGGGGGGCTCAGTCTGTTAAGTGTGCAACTCTTGATTTCAGCTCAGGTCACGATCCCATGGTTCCTGGGATCGGATCCAGCCCCGTCGGGCAGGGCTCCACGGTGGCAGTCAGAGACTGCTTGGGATTCTCTCTCTCTCTGCCCCTCCCTCCCTCATTCTGTCTCTCAAATAAATAAATACTAAAAAAAAAAAAAAAAGGCCCAAGAAAGGAGGGGTGTCTCAAAGGGACATCAAGTCAAGGGAGAATAATGGTGGGGGGAGGGGGTTTGGAGGAGAACCCCGGACTACCGGCCTCACACCCAGCTGGGGACCCCGGCAGGGCCTGGAGTTCCTGAGCCCCCTCCCAGCCAGAAGCGACTGCACGCACGGCTTCCTCACTGCCTCCGCCGCAGCCCTCTGCCTGCCGGGCTCCTGCTCCCCTTGAGTTTCCCTTGTGAACGGGGACACAGCCAGGCCCCAGCTCAGTCCCAAGAAAGACCGGAGGCCCTTGGGGCAAGGGTGCTCCTCAGCTCAGCGCAGGGGCTGAGGCCAGAAGTCCAGCCTCTGGCTCGGCCAGGTTAATGAACCACCCAGAGGCCGGCAGGGCTCAAAGTCCAGCCCTGATGAAGAGGTGGGGGAGGCTGCAGCAGTGCTTTCCTGGGAAATGCCCTGTGCCCCCAAGAGACCCCTCCTGGTTGGGTGGGCTCAGACTGCAGGGCATGGGGTGCGTCCCCCCCCAACCTCCATGAGCCCCATGGGCCCCATGTGGACACGAAGGCTGCCCAGGTCAGTCCAGGGGCCCACGCCTTCCCCACCTTGACCCCAACCAACTCTGACGTTTTAATTTGTTTCCCCGGGAAAGTGTCAGCTGGAACCGCTAAATTTTACAAGATCTTTGTATTTTTACTGCCCGCTCCATCTCCTTATAGCAGGGGTTTAAGTGCACTGACCTATCTACTCAGTACCTGCCTTCCCAGCTCCACTTCGGGGATAAGGGGCCGGAGGGGGCGGGGGTCACCTATGCTCTGAAGAAAAAGGCCCTGTACCTCCCATCTGCGCCCCTGGGGTCCCTCCTGGGGCTGTGCCCCAGGCCGGCATCCAGTTGGAGCACCACAGGCTACGTGCCCCCCGGGACCGGCCTCCTGGGGACTGTCAGTTCCCAGAGGTATCCCCCCTCCCACCAGGCCCGGGCCCCGCACGCCGCAGGGGGTCCAGGCAAGGCCCCGAGCCCCGCCCTCCGCCCCCTCCTCGGGGGCTAGTTGACATTCCTCGGCCGTAGGGAGTAATATCTTTATCTGAATACGAATGCTAATTCGGGGCTCCTCCCGCGACCGCCTATTCGGCGCCCCTGGAAGCTGGGGCCGCCTGAGCAGGCGCTAAAAGCGCGCGCTGACCTCGCGACGGCCTCTGTCACGCCGCTGAATGACACACACATTCAAGCGCCGGGCCCACTTCATTCATAAAAAAATGACATTGTTCCGGGAGGCTGCAGCCGCCGCCGGAGCAGGGGGCGCGGGGGCGCAGGGAGGGGCGCGCCGCCATCTGCCTCCGTCCCGCCCGCGGCCGCCGCCGCCGCGCTGGCACGGCGCGCCCGCCGCTCAGCTCGCACCTCCCCGCGAGGCCGCCGCGGCCGCCATCAATGCGCGGTCTGTGGCCGCGCCGGGCACAAAGGAGCGGCTGTTCGGGTCTCGCTCGGGTGGGGCGTGAGCTCACCGGGCGAGGGCCTCCCTCCGCGCGGCCGCCCGGACAGAGCTGGGGGTGCGCGCGCCCCGGAGCCCGCGGGCGCCCCGGGAGCCGGGAGGCGCGTGTGCGGGGCTGCGGCTCCCGGGGCGCCCGGCGGGGGGCCGCGGCGCGTGTTCGGGGCGGGGCCTGGCGCGCCGACGCGCTCCCGCCCTGCGCTCCGCTCGCCGACCCCCGACGTCCACCAGGCCTGGGCCGCCCGCCCGCGTGCGCGGCTCCGTGCCCCTCGCACGGCGGCCAGGCGTCCGGCGCGCGCCCTGGGGGGGGCAGGGGAGCAGCGCTGGGAGCGGAGGCACCAGACGCCGTGGCCTCGTCACGCGGCCCCGGCGGGCGGGCAGGGCCCGGGTGGCAGGCTGGCGCGCTCTCACACCCTCCCTCCGAAGTGCGGTCTCGCGCTCGGGCCGAAGGCGGCCACGAACTCGGACGGAGGCGGGCTGGGGCTGCCGCCCCGACAATAGGAACCTGCCGTCAGCGAGAACCCGCGGAACAACAATGGGAATCGCGGAAACGCAGCCCCCCGCGCCCTCCCGGTGACGCCCGGGGTCACGCCGCGCCCCACTGAGGAACCGCAGGGGTCGGTGGCCGCGGACGCCACGGTCGCGTCCAGCTGTCCGCCACGGTCTCGAACTTGGGTGGGAGTCCCGAGGCTCCATGGGCCCCACAAACTGCCGCGCCAGCTCTGGCCCGGATCCCTTCGGCGGCCGGCACCCGCACACGGGCTCTGCAGTGCCCGCCCGGACCTGGCGCCCCCCACCCCACCCAGGAGCCCGTTCCTGGGCCATGACGCCCCTCGCCGGGACCCGTCGGGTCCTTCCGTACCTGCCGCTCTCCGCACGACGCGCTGCTCCAGGCGTGGCGGCCCCGGGGCGGCGCTGGTCACGACCGCCACGGCCACGCAGAACGCGAGGGCGCGAGCCGGGGCGCCCATGGTGGGCGCGGGCGCCGCGACGTTCTCAGGCGGCGCGCGCGGGCGCGCTGCCCCCCATGGCCCCGCTCTGGCACCGGCGGGAGGAGGGCGCCGCTCCGGAGTCTGCGGGAGGAGGCGGGCAGCTCGTTACCCCGGAGGAGCCGGGGCGCGCAGGGGCGGAAGCGGCGGTGGCTGGGCTCCTGCGCCGCGGCTCCTCCGACCCCCGGCCGCCCCGCCCGCCGCCGCCGCCCAGGGCTCCCGGGCCGCCTGGCGCCGGCCGCCTCCTCCCCGCCGCGGTCCCTCCCTTCCTCCCCCTTCCCTCCCTGACTTCTGCAGAGCCCTCCCAGGGCGGCTGCGGCGGCAAACTTTCCAGAGCGGGAAGCCTGCGCCCCGGCCCCGCCGCAGAGACCGCTCCGGACGTGAGCCCGCCGCGCGCTCCGGCCTCGCGGCGCGCCCGCCTCGACCCCTCCGCGTCCGCGCACCGACCTGGCGGCCGCTGGCGCCCACTCACTGCGCGCGGCTCTTGCCCCGGCTCCTGGTCCGCTGGCCCGACGCCTGCGCCCCGTGCCTCCAGTGTCGGCTCGCCGGTGCGTCCGTGCGCTGGCGGAGCAGGACTGCGCGGCGCCAGCTGCCCGCACCGCCGCCGCCGCCGCCACCGCGCACTGAGCCCGGGCGGCCAGGCGCGCGGCAGCCAGTGGGGGCCGGCCCGCGGCCGCCACGCCCCCGGCCCCGCCCCGGCCCGGCCCCGCCCGCCCGGACTCTCCGGGCGCGGGACACGCCCCTCCCCTGGGGCGGCCGGGAGGCGGGGCCGCGACTCGCAGGGCCCCCGCCCGCGGAGGGGATTAGAGGGGGCGGGGCCGGGCGGGGGCGCCGGGCGGTCTCTGAGGGCGTGGGAGCCGGGGCTGGACGCGCGAGGCCCCCCCTTCGCACCTCTGGGCCCGGCGGGCGCGCAGAGGGGCCGAGCGCGGACCCTTAGTTGTGCCGCGCGCAGTCCCGGGTGTTACCCTGCTGCCCATCGGGGCCTCGGGCCGTAGAACGCGGGACGTATAGAGGGGGTTGAGGTTGGTGAAGCCGGTCCGAGAGGCTTCACGGAGAGGGAGCGGCTCACGCTGAACCCTGAGGTGTGAACAGCCAGTCCTCGGGTGGAAAAGCACGAAACAGCACCGAACCAGGCGGAACCGTGTGTGCAAAAGCCTGGGAGTGAAGAGCAGCTCAGCCTGTTTGCCTGGGGCTGAAATCCGAGGGGACTGCATCCCAGAAGCTGTGGTCTTGCTGCTGCTTTTATTAGGGGCCTGCGGTACACTTGTAGCTAAGCTGCCGGGGTGTTCTGCCAAGGGGATCCTCACCCCCAATCTCCCAGGAGAAAATAAGTTTAGAGACTGGGTGCTTGCCAGGCATATGAATGGAGGGCAGGGGCTGGGGGCCTCCGATAGGAGCCCTAGGGCTCTGAGGAGGGATGAGGGGAGCTGGTGGCCAGAACTGGGTGAGCTCCTTGTTTACTGTTGCACCCGGCAGGCCTGAGCTGGAGAGGACCCAGTGTGCCCACCTTCACAAGGAAGAGGGCACTTCGACTATCCAACAAACCCAGAGGGGCTGGGGCCTACAGTCGCCAGAAAGGGGAGAGCGGGGCCCCTGGGCATGGCTCTGGCATGCCCCAGCCGTCTCTGGACCACCTAGCTTGAGGCTTCTGGGACTCGGTTTGCTCATCAGGAAAATGGGCCACGAAAGACCCTCTGGGACTGGCTGCTCACACCACCCCACGACTCCAGGTGCAGTCTGCGCTTTGAAGGCACCGGCCTAGAGTCACTCCAGCCTCTGAGGCCAGAATTCAGGGCCCTAGAAGGACCCCGCCCCCAGGGAGCCCTGACGGGACCCCTCTGTGCCTACGTGACAGATTAGCATCTCTGCTGTGTGCCGCCCTCTTGCCTGCTCTAGTCAACCCCGAGCCCCCTCTCCTGACCCCCAGCAGGGCTGTCCAGGCCGCCCCACCGAGGCCCTCTCCGGGGAGACCATCCCAGGGTCTGATCTATTACTGTGCTCTGATCTATTAACTAGTTACTTAATTAATCAGTGACTTAACATACCAGAATGGGTGTGGGATGGTCCCCTTTGCCCTCTTCCTCTGTGTTGGGTTTGTCCTCCAGATTCCTTTGTGGATAGAACTGGCAGGCGGGGCCGGAGTCCACTCAGAGTGGGGCAGGGAGGAAGGACCAGCGGCTGGCACCTGGGGGCTGGCTTCCCAGAGGACCCTTCCAAAGGGCAGGAAAGGCTCTGTATTGTTCCCCAGGAGGGGGCCCACGGTTCCCTCCTGGACCCCTGAGAAAAGCGCCCTGCATCCCGGGACTCTGAGAGGCGAGCATCAATCCGTTCTCCTGCAAGTGCCTTTCTGCTTCATGCCCCCCAAGAATGTCTCCTTAGCAGAGTGCCCGTAGGGGTTGCCATCTGCGTGAGCTATTCCCTCGCGTCAGGAGTCCGTCCCGGCAAGTCTGACGCCACACGCGCCATCACTGGCCCTGCCCTGTCGGCTTCTGTGTGGATCTGGCCGTTGGGCAGCACTAACCAGAGGAGAGGTTGTGGGGAGATGGGGGCCCTTGCTCTTCTGCCCTGCCCCCTCCCTCTCCCTCAGGCCTGCGCGAAGGGCTGTGCCCCTGCTTCCTCCAGCACCAGGCCTGGGTTGACCCCTGGGTGCCTCACACTCTGTGTTCCTTTCCTCAGGCTGCTGCAACAAATTACCACACACCGATTGGCTGAAAGTTAGTTTCTCCCAGTCCTGGAGGCCAGGAGCCTGAGATCAAGGTGTGGGCAGGGCCCTGCTCCCTCAAAGCTCCAGGGGAGGGTCCTTGCCGCCCCTTCCTGCCTCTGGAGGCTCCAGGAGCGCCTGGCCTTGCAACACTGCCTCCAGGGTCTCTCGGACTTTTCCCCTCCCATCTCTTCCAGGAACACTTCCCATTGGACGTAGGACCCACTCAGATAATCCAAGACCATCCCAAGGGCTTAATTAAATGACACCACAAAAAATAAGGTCACATTCCCATTTCCAGGGGTCAGGATGTGGACTTGCCTCTTATTCCGCCCTCTACACACCTCGTGGTGGCCTTGGGTGGGACCTAGTCTGAAGGGGCCCCTTCATTATGGCCTCTCCTAAGTGTCTGGTGGCATTTAGGTCAAAGAGCAGGAGATTCTGCGGCCCTCGGCTGGTTCTGCCAAATTGCTTCCAGAAGGTCCTGGTAGGGCCTGGTGCCAGCACGGAGGACTCGGGGGGGACTCGCTGCGTGGCCCACCCTCGCCTCCTGAGGAGGGCGTTGCTTGAAGGCATTTTTCATTGTTATTGAAAAATAATTGTATTGTTCCCAGTTGTTCTTTCCAAGTCCACGTGTTCCCGGCCTTGGCCTTCCCTTGACAGCAGGGCCTGTTACTCACATGTTGTCTGTGCCCCGTTTCCCAAGATCTCGGCAGCGCTTTCTAAAAATTAGCCCTCAGAGCCACTGTTTCATCATGGCCCACGTGATGGGACATTTGCCCAGAGGCCCCTCGCAGTCCTCCTGGGCCTGTGACGGAGGCCCTCCGGGCGCATCACGGGCCAGCAGGTGCAAGGAGGGAGGACAGACCACTGAGGGTCAGTGTGGTGGTGGCAGAAGTCCTGGCCGGCTAGTTTTCCTTCCGTGTTTATGCCCCCCCACCCCCTCTCCGCAGCCACCCATCTCCCCCCACGGGGGAGTCCCCAGTGAAGGTGAGTGGAGGAGGCCTCAGGCAAGAGTGGGGGGCTGACAGGCAGCCCGGCCCAGCCCAGCCAGGTCAGTGACTCAGAGCCGGGCAGTCCGGCTTGCTGGGGCCTGTGCAGGTGTAAGCGAAGGGGGTGCTGCAGGAGGGGGGCTGGGCTGCGGGGTCCTGCCCAGGTGGAGGGATGGGCCCCTCAGCCACTCCTCCTGCCTGCAGGACGCTCCTGGTGGGGACTTGAATCCACATCCTGCCTGCTATGCAAGCACTGTTGGCCTGCCACGGTCTCCAGGGCAGCCGGTCGATGCCCATCAGGGCCTGGAAGCCAGGGCGCCGAGGGCCCCGGCTCAGAGCCTCCTGCTTGTCTAGCTCTTTGACGCAGTGCCTGGCCCAGGGGCGCAGCTGCTGCTGGGAGCTTCTCTCTGCCCTGCCCCGAGCCCAAGTGCTGCGATGGGGGAAACTGAGGCCCCAAGGGAACTTCAAGTCTAGGCCTGGTTCCCCCTCTCTGGGGGACCTCTGAGCGGGCTGCTTGATCTCCTTCTGGGAGCTCTCCACCTCCTAACACCCATCTCTGCCTGTCTGGGAAACCATTGGTCCCCATGTGGGCCCCAGGGGCAGAGCAGGCTACCAAGGATGGAGGAGGAGGTGCCGAGCTAGGCTGGGCTGGCCTCCTTTCTCCAAAGAAAGAAGAACAGGTTTGAGAGAGGCCACAGCTGCCACAGATCATGGGTAATCTCTGCCTTTTAAATTTGTACTCAGAAAATTTGAGGATTAAAATAAAAAGCACAGTTGATTTGCTGATTATAACAGAAATGGGGTTTTAAAGAACATGGAGAAGAGCATATATTCCAAAATCCATTGGCCAACACTAGCTACTGTGCAAGATCCTTAAGTTTAACTCTGAGCTTCCTGGCAGGCTGAGCAAAGAGGGCAACACCATAATCATGTGCTCTTGGGAGGCTGTCTTCTGGGACGTGACGAAGCAGCCCCGGTCCAGACATTCTGGCCTCTGGACCCCTGGGTTGGTTCAGGCCACTAGACCTCAAATCCTGACTTTAGGTTTGGAGAGGGTGGTTCTTACCAGATGAGCAAGCCCGGAGACCAGGAGAGTCTGTAGACGCAGGAAGCGGTGGCAGGGAGTGGGGGAGGGGAGACAAAAGCTCAAGCTTCCTAAGGACTCCCACCCAGGCTGGGGATGAGGGGCCCCCACCTCCCCATGGGGAGCCATGGCAGAGGGGGGCTGCTCCAGCCCAGGGGGTAGAAGGGAGCTGGTATGGGCGGAGGGTCCTGCTGGGGAGGGCCCCCAGGGTCCGGGCCCGGGCGGGCATGAAGACCCGTGGGGAGGTGGCCAGAGCCGGCCCAGGAGCCCTTACGGCCTTTGCAGCTCCGGGGGCTGGGGGGGGGCCAGGCCGGTAGCCGCGGAGCAGCTCAGAAATCTATTTTTCTAAGCACTTGGCATTCGCCTGAACCCTCAAGTGTATTTTCCCTAAGTTTTATTTTTTCTTTGACCCCAAACTCTGGTAAATTTAAGGGAAATTTAATTATGGTGTTTTGGGTCCATTTACACTTAAACCTTCTCAGCATTTTTTCCAAGACCCTTTTGGAGTTCGGCACATCTTGGGAGCCTTCTAAATGAGCGTTTTTATTATTATTATTTTTTGAAAAGGCTTCACTCCCCCCCACCCCCCACCACCAGCCTTCCTGCCAAGAATAAACAAGCCCGGCTAGCAGGCTCCCGCTGAATTAGGAATCCAGGCCTCAGGGGCCGCTGCGCCAGCCCCGCGTCACACCCTCCTCCCTCCCGGGCGGGCGGCCTCCACCCTGCTCCATGGAAGGTCCCTTCCTCTGGGTCCTGCTGGCCGGAGTCACCTGCTCTAGGAAGCCCCTGTGAGCTCTGTCCTGAGCCTCAGCCAGAGTCCCTCGTCGGGGCCTCCATCCCTGGCCCTTTGTCCCTCCTGGCTCTGCCCAGGTCACCGGTGGACAAACCTCAGTCACACTTCCAGCCAGAGCCAGCCAGGTCAGAGAGGCCAGCTGGGTCCAGTGGGCCTTAACCCCTGCCGGCTGGAGGCCAGAGTCGCTGTCTAGCCCAGGCTGGGGCCAAGGGAGTCCCCCCGGAACTCAAGGCGCAGCAACCTTCCTCCTGGGGGGCCAGGAACACGAAGACTTAAGGTGGTGCTGCTGGTGGCTCTGACAAGGAACCTCACACCTGCTCCTGCACCGTGCTTGACAGGGTGGGAGCTTGAAGGGGGGGAAACCGAGGCACAGAAGCTCGGTGGCGTGGCCTGCCCAGGTACACAGCGACCTGGCGAGATTTCCACTTTGCCTGGGAAGGGTGAGGTGTTCTCTGCATTCTCTGCAGCATTTAGGGAGTCCCTGGGGCAGGCCGGTGCCCCCCACCTCCAGCCTCAGGCCGGTGCCCAGGAGCCGGAGGGAGGGCCCGCCCCCGCCCCCAGGCCCTTCCCCCAGACGCTGGCGCGCGGGGCTGCACCGAGCTAATTGGAGGAGGCAGCTGTTTGCAGAGTGAACTTGCCGAGGCTGGGCAGCCGCTGCTGGCGCACCGAGCAGCCCCCGTCAGGAACCCGGTTCTTATTCACCCCCCAGCCAGACTCAGGCCCACCGTGAGCCGCGGTCCCCACCCCCGCCGGGCCTTCCGGCCGGAAGAATGTAACATGGGGGCATGGCCCCCGCTCCAGGCTTCCCCAGTGGCCAGCCCAGTCCCGGAGCCCTGACTGACGCTGACACTTGGCCTAGGGATAGGCTACGGGTTGAAAGGTCAAAGCCTGGCGTCTGGGGCAGACCTGCATCTGCCGCCCAGTTCTTGGGGCTCAGGCAAGGGGCAAGGGCACGGTCTCCCAGGTGTAAAGCAAGCGGCTGTGACGGGCACCTAGGTGGAGGGAGTTGGAAGGAAGGAGGCAGCCCTGGGAAAGCGCCCAGAGGGGGCATGGGGGTGGGGGTGGGGCAGAGGAAGGAGGACCTGTGGGGGTCCTGGGCTTCCTAGAGAAGGGGGCCTGGCTCTGGGGATTCTGGGAGAAAAAGCCGCGGTGACCTCTGCTGACCCGGGGCCCAATGGCGGTGTGCCTCAATCCCCTCTGCCCTTCGGGGCTTCTCCTCAAGCCCAGCTGCTGGGCCTTTAAGGAGAGAGGAGGCCATCTTTCATGTGGGGTGCTGTCAGCCCCTGGCAGGAAGCCTGCTCCATCCCATCCTGCCAGGAGGTTGGGGCAGGGGCGAGTGCTGGGTGCCTGCTGAGCATGAGGGCTGGATCTCCACAACACCTTGCTCGGGGCGCTCCCACTAAGGGGCTCTCTCAGAGTGGGGGTGCCCTCACCACGCAGCTCCCAGTCTCGGCTTGCTCTTCTTCTGCCTGAGGGGCCTGCCCTCCCAGTGGGCCCTGATGGGCAGTGAGCCTGAGGGCCACCTCTGCCCATGCTCACCCACTCTTCTGGGTCCTGGGAGGCCCTGGGGTGGAGCAGCGTCTGCGACCCCCTAATAGAGATGTCTTTGTGGGGCCTCCCAGAGCCTCCCCTGCCCTCCCCTGCCCTGCCACGCCTGCCTGCCTTCCCCATAGTCCAAGGCTTCTGACGACTTTATTGTCCAGCGGGCCTGCGCTGCAGGGACGGGGGGGTGCGGTTAGCGTGGTTGGGTAGCGTGGTTGGGAGAGCCCCCTGCGCATGGGGGGCAGCTGACCACCACCCAGGCGGAGGTAGCTGTCATGGAGAGGGCGCCTGGGCAGCGTGCTACCATCTCACACAGAGCAGTGTCCACGCCAGTGCCCACACTGCGGTATAACTCAGGTCAGACGGGGCTGCTCAAGGGGCCACAGCCAGAGGGCGGCTTAACGGGGGGCTCCCCAGGCTCAGTGTGAAAGCAATGAGGAGCCAACCCGGAGAAGGGTCCCCTCCCAGGCCAGGCAGGGGCTGGGGGCGGTTCCCAGGGGGAGGGGCTGCGTTCTGGTGTAGGACCCTGCCCCAGCCTCCCACCAAGCCTGCCCAGAGAACCAGTCATGTTCTGGGCTGGGGTCTGCCCAGAGCTCTGTGGGTGGGGGCGGGGCGCCTTGGAGAGGACAGCTTGGGCCAGGGTCTGTGGCTCCCAGGCCCAGGTTATCTCAGGACGGGGGGGGGGGGGGGGTCTGTGTTGCCTCAATCCAGATCAAAGGGGCTTATCAACCCTGGGCTCCCTTCCCACGCCAGAGCCTCCCCCCAGACCCGCATGCCCTTCCCTCCCCCTCCCAGCAGGCTCTGCCCTGGCAATGCTCCTGCAGCCTCCCTGCCCGTCGGGACCCTCCCTCTCACCCCTCCTCTGGGACGGCTCCTGAGGCCTTCCTAGTCCTTGTGTCTCGGTGGGCTTAGCCCCAAATCCATGACCTCCCAGGATCCTGGTCTCCAGCTGGGCTATGACTGACTTCTGGGAAGGGGTAAGGGGAGGGGCTCTCTCAGGTCAGCAGCTCAGGGCCACAGGGCTTGGTCCTTGGATGACATACCGTTGCATCCGGAGGTAGGAGAGGAGTTGGGCAGGCTAAAGGGGGGCCCAGAACCCTCAGAGGGGGCACCCGCGGATACACCTTTGAGCACATGCATGTGGACCTCCATGCAAGCCCGCGCCTGCACACGTGTCCCCAGAAGCTGCCTGTGCCTCAGCCCTAAGAGCATGGAGCTCGCTGGGTGCCTCCAACAAGAGGCCACAGGCCCCGGGCACCCACCTTGCTGATGAGAAGTTCCATGGGCTTTCACCACCAATGCTGCCTGCCGGGCCGGGCCTGGAAAACTGGGTCAGAGCAAGGCTGGGCAGGCTCCGCACAGCTGCCCAAGCACACACCCTGAAGGCAGGGGCCCCAGGTCCCAGCACACCTGGGCCCAGGCCAAGCCCGGTGCACACGTTTCTACGTGTGTGCATCTGTGCTCACGTGTTTGTGTCTGGGGGACACGAGCGGGTCGGAGGCCTCAGGTGACAGCCTCTGCTCGGAGCTCTGGGGGGCCCCAATCCCGGCCCCACGGGGACGTGACTTGGCTGAGGGCAGCCTTTGCCTAGTGCAGACCCCAATCTAGCCCACAAACGCTGAGTGGCCTGGGGATCCTGACCAGCCCTGGCCAGCTCAGGAACGGGGTCCCTCTCCCAAGCCCTTGGGGCTTTGAGGCTGAGGAGATGAAGGACCTCAAGCAGATAGATGAGGAATCTACTCCAATTGAGAGACAGACGAGAGCCCCCAGTCCCCAGGACACACAGCACATGGAGAGCAGCCCCTCCCCCTTGGCGTGCATCGGGCGCGCCTTTCCGGGGCATGGAGTATCTCGTCAGCGGCCTTCCCAGGCACCCTGCCCCTGCCGTGCACTGACCACGTCCCCTCCTTCCCTCAGCAGCTTCCGAGAACTTTCCAGGGGTTCAGTGAGGCCTGCCCCACATGGCTTGTGCTCAAGGTTTATCCTACTGGTGCTGGAGGCCTGCCCAGCCCACAGAGGGGGTGAACAGGGGGGGAAGGGCCACCAACCGCCCCTGCCATCCCCCGACCCATGCACGGGCCGCTTCCTGCCCTCACCTTCCAGAGCAGCTGGGGGACAGATTTGGCACGCTGGCCAGAAGAGTGGGACCCTTCCCACACTACCCCGAGCAGGGGCCCAGTCCCCCAGCTCCTGGGCCAGCCCCTCTTTCATGCCTCCTCGCTGCAGCCGTCCTGCTGAGGGGTAGCAGCAAATCCCTGAAACCAAGAGCCAGTCGAGCCTCAGAGATTTCTTTATTCCCACGTCCCCACGCTGCCCTAACCCGGTCTTGCTCATGCGCGCGCGCGCGCACACAGCCCAGACAACGTGTTCTCCGTGTAAAGAGCTTAAGGGATCTGGGGCTGTGCGCTACTGTCGAACTCACAGAACTGGCGGGGCCAGAAACCTGGCTGGTCAGGCAGGTGGAGACTCGCTGTGGGCGGCCTGCTCCCCAGAGGCCTCCCTGCTCAGGCTTTCCCCAGCCCGCCCTACGCCTCCACCCCCAAAGCTCACCCTCAGAAGTGGGGAGCTAGGCACGGGAACCCCCAACCCTCTCCTGCAGACCCTTTCCCTCTCCTGGCCTCTGAACGTCCGTCCCTCTGCCTCCCAGGCCTTCAGGGGCATGACGCTGGCTGCCCAGAGCCTCCCCCCAGACCCCAGCCTCCCCATCTCAGGACCGGTCCTAGCCCAGAAGGCACTGGATGGGGGGCCCAGCTCCGCACGCACTCACCCAGCGGTCTCAGGCATGTTTGTAACATGGGGGCAGTAAAGGTGCCACTCGACGAATGAGCTGATTGGAGACCGGGTCTCATTCAGAGCCCCTGGGACGTGCAGGACACAGGCTGGCCTCAGACCCTCCCAGCACCCCGCAGTTCAGCCCTGAAGGGACCGCCCATCCTGCAGTCAGACCCCGCCCACTGCCCTCCACCAGAGACCCCTGGAGGGCGGCTACCTGGGGTCCTCAGCACTGGGCCTGCTAACCCACCACAAGGCAGGCATCTAGCAGCAGCTGAACTGACCCAGAGACCCTGGGTCAAGGAAGGGGCACCTTGGGGAGGGGTCTCTGAGGTCTCTGGGGTGTGTATGACTCTAGAGGGCTAGAGCTGGGGGGTCAGAAAGCACTCAGAGGTGGCAGCTCTGTGGCTAGCGTGCGCCATTGGCCAGCCCTCCCCCTGGCTGACGTCCCCAGTCACCTGCAGCATTGTCTCCCCGGCTGTGGCTGGAGGCTTGGCCTTCTCCGCATGGGTGTCCCCACCACAGACTGGCCAAATCTGAGTCCCTGTCTTCAGTTCAGCAAGGCTGGCCCTGAAAGGGGGTCTGTGCTGCTGGGGGGTCTCAACCAGTCCCCCCAGCCCCACCTCCACTCTCAGGTCTCTAACCCTGCTCCCAAAGGCTGTCTTTAGTCCTGGACCCCGGGGCCCCTCGACCGGAGCCGAGGAGGCTGGCTGAGCCCCCCGAGCCCCTGTCCAACCCCACGTTCATGGAGGTGCTCTGGGGCTAGTGGTGGGGGTTCCTAGGTGGGATAGGGGATTCTGTTCCCTAAGAGTCAGGACCCCTGTAGGCCCTGCCCCCACAAGAGGAGACCAGCGGCTCAGGCTCAGAACAGCAGTGCGAGGCCGACCCCGGGGCCGCCGGTCCTCCTGCCCTGTGGAGGCAGTGAGTGTGGACTTGAGGACAGCTGGCTGGCACAGGGTGGCAGAGCTCAGGGCACACTCTCTGCTCGGCGGGACTCCCAGAGGCCCTGGGATGTGCACCCATCCCCAGCCAAGGCACCCCACATCCGGGCCGTGTGCGGCTGCCAGCTGCTGCCAGCCGGAGCCGGGACTTGCCAGCGAGGACACGTCTGTCCTGCCAGGTGGGCGGGGCTCCTGGCCCTCACCGAGCACAACGGCCCATTGACAGTGGCCTGAACACAGCCATCCTTACAGAGGATGGGTGCCAGTGCCCAGGCCCACCGAGCCCCCAGGCTGCTCCCTGAAACCCAGGGCCCTACCCCCTGGGAGCACCCAAGCAGGCAGGCCTTGGCCAGACACAGGGGATGCCAAGTGTAAGGGGTTTGCCATCTATGCCCTCCCCACTCAGGGCGTGACACGTCACTGAACCGGCGCCTGCTGCCGCAGCTCTGGCAGTATCGTGGGCCTGATGGCATCAGCTTCAACCCTTCAAGAACAGGAAAGTCACCCCTACTCAGGATACCCCTTCCACCTGGGAGGCACCCTGGGGCTCAGGTTAAGTCCCCAGGTCCTTGACAAGGGAGGTGCAGATGGGTGACCTGTGTGTTTCCTGTGTTTGTGTATTGGTGCCCTTGGGGACAGGATGGGATCTGCCCCCTCCCCCTTCCCCACCCCGGGGGACCCGAGAACAAGCTTCGTGTTGCAGCAGAGGCTGGGCTCCGAGCTGCCAGGTCCCAGGTCCCAGCCCAGCTCTCAGTGGCTGCTTATGACCAGGGCCAGGGCCGCAGGTTGGGGCAGTGGCTCGACTGGGGCCAGGGCTGGGCCACAGCGGCAGCTGTTTGGGGCCGAGATGGAGGAGAGCACAGCTCTGGAAAGTAGGGACATCTGCTAGGCAGGTTTGAGTTTGAAGCTGCTGAGAAAATATGGCTTTTCCACACTGGATTTATTCAGGCTGAGCAAAGAGAAACATCCCAGAACCAAGGGAGGAATAGTGGTTGCTCTTGAGCCTTTAGCTTGATCCTGAGCTCCCTGGAAGCAAGGGCAAAGAGGGAAAGCCTAAGGCCATGTTTTCCCCTCCCAGGACTGAAACCACGGCTCTGCCCTGCAGCTATGCCCTGGAGGGGGCTGGAGGGCCACTGTGCCATCCAAAGTGACCAGCTGTGGTCCTGGATCCCACCCCAGGCAAAGAGGAGCTGGGTGGCACCAAGTAAAGTCATCAGGGGCTCAAGGAGCTGGCCCGGCCTGGCATCAGGTGGGGCCATGGCTGGGATGGGGCCCCAGGCCCCTTGAATCGGTGCAGCCATGTTGGCTGCTCTGTCTTCCCAGAGCATCCTGGTACCTGACCTTGGGCCCTGGCCCCTCAGTCCCACCTCCCCAGGCAGCCAAGGGTTCTGCTGAAGTCTGGATCAGACCACTCCACCCTCTGCTCAGGCCCCCTGTGGCTCCCAGGTTCCTGGCCAAGTCTCAGCACAGCCTAGGCCTCATTAAGACAATCTCTCTGATCACCCTCCCATGGGCCACTCTTCAGAAGCAGAGTTATTCAATACTCCTTGCAAAGGACTCCCTCTTCCTGGAGCTCTGTCCCTCCATCTCCCAGTACCCACCTTACGCACCCTGAGGGACCACCTGCTCAGATGGCTCAGTGAAGCCATCCCTATCTACTCTCAGCCATGGGCAAGGGCCCCTCATGACAGAGGGCAGAATGGACAGCTTTCAGGGCAAGGGTGGAATGGACAGCCCCATGGGCAGAGTGGACAGCTCATGGGGTGAGGATGAAGGTGGCTGCTGTAGGCCGCGGTGTTATCTGGACAGTGGTGGTGGTGGCAGGCCAGGCCTGAGAACTCCGAGTTTCCTTCCACTTCCTAGTGCTTGTTGCTGTCAGCCTCAGCTCTGCATTGTGAAGCATCCATCCTTCCATCCATCCATCCAGCCATCCA
>PISW01009299.1:0-62520 GCA_004023785.1 Mungos mungo | reverse complement strand
CGGCGGGCGGAGCGGGTGGGGGAGGGGATGGAGGAAAATGGGGGAGGGGAGGGACGAGACGGGGGCCCGGGCAGGGGTGACGGGTGCCCGGGGTGGGGGTGGGGGTGGGGAGGTGGTGCTGGCGCGGGCCCGGGGCAGCGGTGTGGGAACGGAGGCCCGGCGGGGCCCGGGGCCCGGGGGATCGGGGGCCGGCGGCGGCCGGCGGGGGCCGGGGGCCGGGGGTCGGGGGCCGGGGCCCGAAGCGCATAAAGGCGGGCGGCGGGCGGGCGGCGGCGGCCTTACCTCCGACCCTGTACATGTTGGCGGCCATGTCCGGGCCGGCGGCGGCGGAGGGCCGGGCACGCGGGGGCGCGGGGCGCGGGGCCTGGAGGCGGAGGCGCGGGGCGCGGGGCGCGGGCGCGGGCGGGGGGCGGGCGGTTTAAAGGGGCCGCCGCCGCCGCCGCCGCCGAGGCCGCCGAGGCCGCGCAGGGACCGAGGGCCGCGGCGCGGGCGGGAGAGGAAGAGGAGGAGCGGCCGCGGGCAGGGGAGGGGCCTCGGGCGCCGCCGCCCACCGCGCGGCCGTTACCCGGCCGGCCCTCCCCGCGCCGCCGCGCGCCCCCCGCCCCGGGCCCGTCCTTCCGGAAGCCCCCCGCGCGCCGGCCCGGGTGAGCCCTCCTCGCGCGCCTCCTGCTCGGTGGGTCTTCCCACAACACGCCGCGCCCCCCCCCCCCCGGGTCTTCCCTGTGCCTGGGTCTTCCTGGCATCCCCATTGCCCGTTCCCCGGAGGGTCCTGTCCCGGCTCCCCTCTCCCCCCTGGGTCCTCCCCGTGCCCCCGCGCCCGGGCCCTGCCAGCATCCCTGGTGCCCCTTCCTGCAGTGGTCATCACTGCCTCCACGCTGGTCCAGAGCCCCTCCCAGGGCCTCCAGCCCCCTCTCCCCCACTCTCCCCTCCCTGGGGATGGTGGCTCCCCAAGTTCCCTGCCCTGAGCCTCAGCCGCCCAGCCTCGGCCACATGGCCCCGCTGCACACCTCCTTTCCAGGCCTGGCTCTCTCCACCCACCCCAGGGGGGTCTTTGTCTCTGTTCTCACTGCCCAGCCCTCATGGCCATTTTTGGGCACTGGTGGTGCCCCCTTCCACCTGGGCAAGTTATCCAGCTGGTGCGGCCTTCGTGAACTGTGGCCTCATGAAAAAGCCAAGCCCAGTCTGAGACCCCCGAAGCTGGGGAGGGGGGCGGTGAGGCTGGAAGGCACAAGGCGCCTGCTTCTCTTTCCCAGCCCCCTCAAGATCTGTAGCTGTGCACTGTGCGCTGTTGCTTCAGGTGCAAGGGTTATAGAGAACGCAAGGCCCGTGGCCGCAGCCAGAAAGAGCATGAGAGGGAGGGGGTGGCATCCCAGGGGGAGAGAAGCAGGTGTCCCAGCTGAAGTTTGGAGCCAGGAGCGACATCGCTTCTGAGAGGCCGAGGAAGAGGATGTGTGGGCTCCAGGCTGATGGTCTGAGCAACACGGCGTGCTCCGCCCTTTACGGAGATGAGGCAGGTCTGGGACTGGAGGGGCTGCAGTCTAGTTGAGGTTCATCCCCCCTGCCCAGGCTGAGCACAGGTCTCCACCGCGGGGGGGGGGGGGGCAGGGACAGAGCCAGGTGGGGTTCCAAGGAGGGTAGTGCAGCCCAGGCTCCAGAAAAGGAAATGCCTACCATCCCTCTGAGGAAGTTAGCTAGGAGGGCAGCCGAGGGCCAGGGGGAGGAGGAGTTCAGGTACAGGACTTGGGGTGAACATGTTGAGGTGGTCTCCCCAAAGGGGAACAGGGGCGGTGGTGGAGGGGCGTCCCTCCCCCGCCGTAGGCCCCTTTCCTGATACCCTAGCCTGAACCTCCTCATCTGGATAGTGAGGCTGTGGCATAAAATCTTCCAACACTGAACAAATTGACCAAAAAGACTCAACTACCAAAAAACCCCCAGCTGGCTGTTCGGGACAGCGAGTGTGAAACATCCATCGGGTCGTGTAAAGTGCCTGCCTCGGCCTCCATCCCAAATGCAGGAAGGGCTTTATCCTGAGCACCGGGCCCTGCCCACGCTGGGGAGGCGGATGCTGACCTCCCTGGAAGGGGACAGAGGGGAGGCGCCGCTGGGGAGGGGCGGGCAGGGTGCTCGCAGGGAAGGGGGAAGGAGGGCCAAGCTTTCGGATCCCGAGCTTCCCCACGACCAGTATGGAAACGCCCCTCGCCCCTCACCGAGCCCAGTGACATTTAATAAGACCTCAGGAGACACTACCGAGCCTAGGCTGCCTTGCACACTGCGCTCCCCCCTTTCCAGACTGACACGCAGGGGACTGCATGCAGCGCCCTGCCCTACGGCAGCTCGGAGGAGGTGGACGGGTCTCAGGTAAGTTGCAGAAAAGACCTGTAAATTCATCCATTAGTTAGCAGCGCAGATAGTCGTTCACAGGGATGGTGTGCGCAGCCACGTCCACACATCTGGCAACGGAGAAACTGGAAGAGGGAGGGAGGGGGCGAGGGGCCAGTGCAAACCCCAGAGAGGACCCTCCTGAGGCCGCAGGAGACCCGCCCGTCACGTGCAGTCGGTCACCGGGAGCCCAAGTTCTGGATGACAGCAGAACGGGGGCTCGAGTTCACAGCTGAGGAAACCCGTTTCCTCACAGTCCCTCCATTGCTGGAGTTAGTTGGAGGCAGCGAGAGGCGGAGCGTCGGGTTACTGACGGGGCAAAGGCTGGGGACGACCTGGGGGCATTTTTCCTTCGCCTGTCACTTGTGGAGCACCTCCTCGGGCCCCAGTGTAGGTGGGCAGGGGATCGGGGTAAGGAGCCGCGGCCTCTGCCCCCGGGGGCGCACCGTCCGGTGGGGGGGGAGGCAGGGATGACGATACTCCATGAGGTCACGTGCTCTGAAGAGAAACTGGCGAGGGTAGGGGCACAGTTGAGAGAGGTCAGGACCTTGGTGAGGGAGGGACCCTTGTTCTGTGCAGGTGCGGCGCCCGCAGGGCCCACGGGACGTGAGCTTCGCCTCTCGAGGGCTTGGAGTGCCCTTTGTCCCGGGACCCCTGGCGTGGTGAGGGTGAGAAGTCGCAGGCAAGGGCTCCAGCGGCAGACAGCTGGAAGGCGGTGCAGAGATCTGGGTCCCCCGGTGACAAGGGGCCTGCAGGCCGCCCTCCAGAAGTACTGACAGCGGGACCCTCACTGAGGCCTATCGTGCCTGGCCTCGGGCCCTGAAGGGTCAATAGAACTGTTTATGGGAAAACGCAGATCACGACACAGCAGATCACGGACAGAGTGGGCACAGACAGAAAACCGGGCTGGCCCTCACTTCTGCAGTGACAGCGTCCTGAGGGAAAACGAGTGTCACCCAAGACTGGAAGGGTCCCTGGGCACCTCTGGTGTGAGTCTAAGGCCCTCAGGAAAACCTCTGTCAACCTGGGAGAACCCAAGAAATAAAGTTCTTCAAACACATAAACCCAGACCTTACGTGCAGCCAATGAGGACAGAACCAAAACAAAGCCTGAGTGTCCGCATGGAGGTGGTGCGAGCAAGGGCTGATGGGGGACCAGCGAGTGTAGCTCTGAGACCCCTGCCGGCCCCCAGTGGGTATAGACCTGGGCACCTGAGGGCAGTGAGCCTGGGCGGGTGTAGACCTGAGGCCCCCACTGGCCCCTGGCAGGACTGTCAGGCAAGGTGCGCAGGAGCAGTGGCCCCTCTGCAGCGCCTGAAGCCGGATGTCACCCAGCCCTGAGGGGGCCCACTGCCAAAGCCACATGACACTATCTCTTGATTTTTGCAATTTCTAAAAATAACCTTAGGAGAAGCTTTTAAACTTGGGGTGAAGACGCATTCATCCAATTCAGCAATCATGTTTTCCCTTGAAATTAAAAAAATTTAATTTGGAGGGGGAGCTCTGTACTTTATTTCCACGTGCCCCCTCCTCCGTGCCTGGCCTCTAGGAACACCCGGATGACCTTCACCTAACAGCGGCCTCATCTTGATGGAGTCGTGGGCGAGACGTGGGTCACTGGACTCTTGCAGAGCCAACGACGTCCTTTTCTTCCGCAGGGGCAGTGCTGGGCAGCAGCTACCCACCGGCCCTCAGGAGGACACAGATGACACGTCCCAGGCACAGGGCAGCCCTGGGGCGCTGCAAGGTCCCCGCTTTCCACCTGGGGTGTCCGCAGCAGCATCTGCTCCCTGTCCCAGGCTGGCCTGCCTCGTGAGCACAGACAGGTGCTAGGACACCATGCGGCCCACGCGGGCAAGCCTGCGTGTGGGACACTGTCCCCCTGTCACCAGAGCACCCCATGCCCCCCCCAGGGGTGTCTCCAAAGGTCTTCTCTTCTCAAAGTGTCCCCAGATGGCCCACCACCTGGGGGGGTTCCCCGTGAGTCCTGGGGGATGCACTTTGCTCCCGGAGCTGGAAGAGAGACCCGCCTGGCCTAAAGGAAGGGGAGGAGCAGTTAAGAGTAGACGTCCAGTGGGGAGCACTACGGTGTCCATCGGGGGGCCCGGGGGATGCCCTCACCAGATGGATGCCATCCCGACTCCCCCTGCCTGCTGCTGCCCGCTGTCCGCTGGGTGGCCCCCTCCCTCGCGGGCACGCTCAGCGGGGGTGCTGTGGACATCTGGGCCCGTCCTTGGTTGCAGGGGGCAGTCCTGTGCTCTATGGGATTGAAGCAGCACCTCCAGTTCTCCCCACTCAGTGCCAGGAGCCCCTGCGGAAGGCAGAGTGCCCCCCAAAAGATGTCCACATCTTCACCCCAAACCTGCGCACGTGCCTGTCCACGTGCTCACCGGAATGTGCGCGTGCCAGGCTCCGCGGACCGGGGGAGAGCCGGGACTGCCACGCCAGGGCCTCCGAGCAGCCGTAGGACTGGAGCCCATGAAGCTGGGAGCCGCAGAAGTCCAGAGAAGGTGTGTGGCAGGGACAGAGGGACGCTAGGCTTCTGGCTTTGAAGGCAGAGGAAGGGGCCATGGGCCAAGGGCTGCAGGCAGCTTCTAGAAGCTGCAAAAAGCCAGGACAGATTCTCTCTGAGAGCTTCCGAAAGGGAAAGCAGCCTGCCCGTGCCCTGGTCTTACTTTGCCGAGACCTGCTTTGGCCTCTGCAGAACCTCAGTCCCTGGTCTGCCCGAGGACATGGTCTGCGGCCATCTGTCAGGGTAGCAGTGGGAACCAACGCTCCCAGTGACAGCAAAACAGTCTGCAGGTGGTGAGTGACACCTGTCCTGGGCCCCGCTCTCCTGGGGAAGGCCCCCACCTGCCCCGCCCCCAGGCCCGTTTGCTCTGCTGCCCCTGTGGGGGGAGGTGCGGGTGCCCAGCTCCCAGCAGGGGAGAGGCCCTGACACCCTCTAGAAGGCACGGGGCTGGCTCTTCCAGCATCCTGGACCCACTGCCCGCTGACTGCATCATGGTGAGACTCCCCAGGCAAGACCAGACTGGTGGGTCAGCCCAGTGAACCTCTGGACCTCTAGTGACAACGTGCAGTCCTTTAAAGCCACTGGGTGACAAAGAGCATCAAAGCGCGTGTCACTCTGTCCTAGCTGTTGACCCTTTAGCTCTGACTCTGGACTGTGAGCACTGGTGGGGGTGGGGGTCCCCTGCCCGCCATGGAGCCTGGCCCACAGCAGGCTCTGGCGCCTGACACCCACCCCCACTACATCATCAGAGGTCCCTAGGGAAGAGGGGAGGGGATCATGAGGTCCCCCAGAGCCTGCCTAGACCCCCCCCCCAGTCCTCCGGACACCCCCCAGGGCATGTGAGGCAGCAGCGTCTTGGCAGGACGCTCTGGGAGGGAGGGAGGCCGGTGTGTGCAAGAGCCCAGGCCGGGGGTTGGTCTCCTCATCTTGCCCAAAGCTCCCTCCCCGCAGCTGTCCCCACATGGAAGCCCTGTCGGCCCAAGAGTCTGTCACCGAGTCCAGGGGGTAGTGCCCACCCTTCGCTGCTGTCTGTCCGGTGCCCCCACGGTCTGGGAGACTGCGGTCACCTCTGTCCTTCCTGCCCTCTCCAGCTTGATCTCCCCAAATGTGGCTCTGACTCGTCATCCCCAGCTCAGGACCCCCCCACCCCTCAGCCCTCCAGAAGCGGACCCCACAGGCCACAGTGGGCCGAGGGCCACCTCTTCACAGCTACCCTGGGCCCTCTGCCCACAAGCACTGTGCGGAGGTGGGATGGCACCACCTCCTCCAGGAAGCCTCCCTCTGTGTTCAGCACCCCGTGTTCTGCTCCCCCAGAGTTATGTGTGCCCCTTTAGGCCTCCAGGAGGACAGGGCCTAACATGAGACCTGGCGTCCCCAAGCTGGGTGTCACCAGTACCCAGCAGTTCATGCCATGAATGCCCCCCCTTCATGTCCCAACCCTCCTCCTCTGGAGTCACTTCCAGCTGCTGGGCCCCAGGAAGGGTGGGCAGCCTCTCCAGGCAGCAGGGGGCTATCCTGGAAGGCCCCACTCTGCCCTGTCCCCCAGGCCCCTCCCAGAGGTGGCCTCCAGGGCCTCCGGCAGCCAGAGGGTCCCTGAGGGCCTGTTCTCTAAACCCAAGACTCATGAGCCACCGGTGGGGTGCGCAGAGGGCTCAGCCTCTCCCAGTGCCCCCAGGAAAGGTGCTGGAAGACAGACACTGGCTTGAGTAGGCTCTTAGGAGGGAGGGGACCTCCAGGCCTGAGCCTTCAAAGTCACGGTCTGCCAGAAGGGTGCGCTCCGGGCCAGAAAGGCGTGGAAGGCGTTGGCGGACTCGGAGGACCTCGGAGGGCGGGGGAGGAGCACGTCCTTGTCCACGTCCTCCGACACCAGCTGGGCCACGAGCTTCGCGATGTCCTGAGGGCAACGGCGGGGTCAGGGGGCGGGGCGAGCCACGGAGAGGCGTCGCTGGATGAGGGCCGTCTCTCTCGCATCCCGCCCCCGCCCCACCGCGACACCCCTCCGCCCCCGCCTCCCCCGTGCCCCCGCCGCCGCCCCGCGTCTCCCCGGCCCCCGCACACCCTGGAGTGGGAGGGGGGCCCGGCGGTGCCCCGCACGGCCAGCCGCCGGCGCTCGTCGATGCTGACGCTCCAGCGGCGGCTCGGGCGCCCGCTCTCGGCCGGCGCGCACACCTGCGGGGACAGCGAGGCGTCCGCGCCGGCCACCCCAGCGGGCCGCCGCCCCGCCGCCCCTCGCCCGGCGCGCCCTCCGTGCGCTCTCCGCGCTGCGGCCTCCGGCCCTGTGGCCTCTGGCGGCTCTGCTCGTGGGCCCCCAGCCCCGCCGCCGGCCGGCTTTTCGGCTCCGGGGTCGGCCCTGGCTGGGGAAGTCCGCCCAGCCGAGGCCCTGGCCCTTCCTACTGGTGCCAGGAGGTGGGGGGCATGGGGTCCTCCCCAGCTGGCCTCCGGGAGCCTCGCGAAAGACGGGTCCCACAGGGGGGCCGCGCCCCCTCAAGCCCCTCCAGAGTAAGAAGGAGAGGCTCGGGGGCCCCGAAAGAGCCCCGGCCCCGGGAAAAGGAAGACGCCGTGCGGGGCGGCGCGCCCGGGGCGGGGCTCGGACAGGTGCTGCGGGCCCTCCCTCTCGACCCGCCACCGCGCCTCGGCGGCTCCGCGAGGGTCCGCCGCCCCGCGACACGACGCTGGGCAGGTCCGCAGCCGGGCGCCAGGGCACTTGCTCTCACCGTGCCTGTGTGCTCCAGGGCACCCCGCAGGTCCCGCCACCACCTCGGGCACAGCGCCCCCAGCCCCCCCCCCCCGCCCCCCGAGACCGGGAGGCAAGCGGAGGGCACACAGATCTGCTACCTCAGACCCCGAGCTGAGAGCGAAGTGCGTGGCTGCGGATCAAGGAAGCCGTCACAGAGCGTCATTACAGCAAATCCTGACTGATAATCGGAGGACTGGAAAGTCACCAAAACCCCGGCGCCTGGGGGCTCAGTCGGCTTAGCGCTGGACTCTCGACTCTGGCTCAGGTCATGATCCCAGGTCATTGAGCTGCACTGACAGTGGGGGGTCTGCTTGGGACTCTCCCTCTGCCCCTTCTCAGCACACACGGGCATGCACACCCGCTCCCTCTCTCTCTAAAAATAAATAAATAAGTAAATAAAGTTAAAAGAAAAAAATGATTTTAAAAAACCCACCAAGGGGCGCCTGGGTGGCTCAGTCAATTAAGCCTCCGACTTTGGCTCAGGTCAGATCTCACGCTTGTGGGTTCGAGCCCCACGTGAGGCTCTGTGCTGACGGCTAGCTCAGAGCCTGGAGCCTGCTTCCGGTTCTGTGTCTCCTTCTCTCTCTGTCCCTCCCCCACTCATGCTCTGTCTCTCTCTGTCTCAAAATAAATAAAACATTTAAAAAATAAATAAATAAATAAAAAACCGACCAAAAATGAAGAGATCATGAACAGGTAACAAATCACGAGAAGACTAGAAAATCAACCATGTAGGTCAACATCCAGGTAGTCAAAGACTCAGGAGAGAGCTGGAAGAGTGGGTGTGCAGCGGAGGGCTGGGGCTCCGGACTGGAGGGGCTCACGCAGGAAGGCGAGGGGAGACAGACCTGCACCAGGGCCAGAGCTGTGCCGTCAGAACACCGGCAGTGGAGCAAGAGCTCAGACAGTTGCAGAGACTGAAAAGCAGGGCACATGCAAAGGACCTGAGGTCTGCACGATCTCGGGCTTCAGGCAGCAACACTAGAGGTTAGAGGCAATACAATGATGCCTTACAAATCCCGAAAGAGAAGGGTTTTCCACTGAGAATCTCCACTCACTAAAGTACCAAGCAAGTGTGGAGGCAGAGCGAAGACATTTCAACAGCTTCACAGTCAAACATCTTCTGGGCCCTTCTGGAGCAGCTGCTAGATGAGGCAGCCCACCGAAACAAGGGAGCAAACCACGAGTGGGGAGCCCAAGGGCCCAGGAGCAGGGGTCCTGCAGAGGAGGGGCTGGCGGGGCGCCGCCGTTGAGCAGCCTTGGGGAGCAGCCTCCCCCGGGAACAGAGCTGGCCTGTGGGACTCCGGAGTGGCCGCGGGCGGTTGTCCGCGTGCCTGGGCTCTGAGGAGGAGTGAGCTAAGCACGGGCATATCAGCTCTGGGTGTGGCTGGGGTCCCCAAGGAGAGTGCGCATAGTGTGGACAAGCCCCAGATCCTTGCATCACAACTGGGGAGGCCAATTCTCGGGTCACGGGTAGCACACGGGGCAGAAAGGGGCAGCATTATGCAGCCACCCTGAGGGGCCTGCCTGATGTGTCGGGGCGTTTGTGGGAAGTGTCCAGCATTGGGGAAAGCTTGGAAAAGGGTTAATAACCTGGGCATAGGAGATGAAGCGGGGTGCGCCACGGGTAACCCCAGGGAGAAACAAAACGCCGTGGGGGGGGGAGGAGGGGGCACCCGCAGGCCGCGGTGCTCTGTGCTCAGTGCTCAGGGCGCGTGCTACGTGGGTGAAGCTCACATAGTCACTGGACAGGAGACACTGCAAGCGGATTTAGGTAAAGAGCCTGAAACCATATCGTGGGGGAAGGGGAGGCCGGTGGGGGGAGGGGTGCCGTGCCCTCAGTCTCTGGGCGGCGACACAACCGGAGAGTGAGGGGATCGAGCAGAAGCAGTGCCCGCACGCGTGTTTAAACTGTGGGAGCAGCACGAGAGCTGGAAGGGTGGGTGCAGGGCAGCGCCCCCTGTGGCCCCAAGAGCCGGGGCAGGGCTGTCGTTCCAAATTCCATGAGCACACGTGCCAATACAAGTAGCAGAAATTTAAAGAAACACAGACTTTAGTGATGAAGAAGAGTGATCTAATAGACGCGGAACGGCGCACGCGTCTGACCCACAGGGAACCACGCTCTCACCCAACCAACGGGGCGCCGCACACATCAGCCACGCTTCCGGCCACCAACGCAGATGCGTCAGCTCGGGACTCATACGCGTCACAGGAGGTGACCACAAGGCAACGCAATGCAATTAAAAAATAACAGCAGAGGTACATTGGTGTGGGCTTTCCAAAACGCCCTGCCATCGACCCGAGTGAAGAGGAAAATCCAGACCATATGCCGACTCACTGAGAAATGAGCGAGGGTCCTGGGCACACTTCTGTCCTGTGTAGATGGAGTTTTAACTGCAGGAAAGTTAGAAAAGAGCCACAGAACAGACGACAAGGCAGGAAACTCTAGAAGCCAGGAAAACAACAGCAACAGAAACCCTACAAATTAAAGGCAGAAGGAGGAAAGAGTAATGAAGAAGTCAAACTGAAAAAAAAACCAGGGGACAATTATCACCAGTTGGCTCTCTGAGAAACCGTCAGGACAGAGCGACTTGAGTCCCCACAAGCCCCGCGCACGGTCCCCATCACGTCGGCCCATCTCCTGCCCGGTTCCACTGTGCTCCCGCGAACCGGAAGTCCACGCGCCTCAGACGCTTTCCTCCTCGGTTCCCGACGTGGCTCTCCTGCTGCTGTGAAGCACCCCTCCATAGACTGGTTAGTGATGTCACATGTGTCACAGGCATTTTCTTCCGGACCGTCTTGGAACATGTCTGTGTCTCCGCAGCCGTGAAAAGCGGTGGTCAGGTTTGCCAGGATTTTCCCTCGTGGCTTCTGTGCGTGGCCCCAGGGAGGGATTTCCCACCGGGAGAATCTGACGATGCTCTCACACAGCGTCCCGACGCGTCCGTGGTTTGGCCCTAACGTCTGAGGAGACATGGGGCGTCTACCTGCCGAACCCCTCAGTGGGCAGCGAGTTACCCCAACACCCTTGGTGGAGAAGTCTGTTTCCCCCGTCCTGCAATCCATGCGGAGCGCAGGTCAAATCCGCAGACATACACGGGGGCCCGCTTCCAGCCCGCTGGCACTGGACTGTGGACCACTTGCCCATGTCTGTCTGTCCCAACCCATACAATTTCCATTGCGGGAGCTCAGAGCGGACGAGCAGTGCCTGCTCTTATGTTTCAAAATCCGTGCCTGGTTTCTTTTCCAAGTAAATTTCCAAAAAAAAATATTTTTTTCAAACAATATCTTTGCTCTGCAGTGATGCACGCGCATTCCTGAATCCTGGGGGAGAAGCCACCCCGCGCGCGCTCAGCGCCACTTCCTTCTCTCCCAGGTGCGCCTGCCGGGTCACGCCGCTGCCGCGAGCGGGGCGCCACCCGCCCCAGCTCCAGACGGCAAGGCAGGGTTTGGCACCAAAGCACGCCGCGAACAGATGGGCGGCTGTGCGTGGGAGGTCTCCGGCCCGCTTGTTTGGAACGTTCCTTTGTTTCTCTCCATGCACATTCATGCGCACCTCGAGGGACTGGGGTGTTTTTAATCCATCTGCCGATGCTGTCTTGTAAGTGGGGCGGTTGGTCTTGAGTCCGTTGACTGGACCAACACTGGTCATTACACCTGCTGCGGGACCTCACGCTCTGTCGTGTCCGCGACAAGGGTCTCTCTCTGCCATCTCTCATCTACCTTCTCTCCCTCGGTGTCCTCACCACCTGCGTGCATCCTCACCGAAGTCCGAGCTAACGGACATGCCCATCGGAGGGCACCAGAGGGCGTTTCAAATACTCAGCTCTACCTACCGAGGCCGTCCGGACGCTCGTGCGCCGTGGGCTGTTCTTCACAACCGGGCTGAAGTCTTGCTGGGGCAAATCTGGTTTGTCTTATTTTGCCTATCATTTTATTTATTTATTTTTCCCTCTTCTTAAAAAATTACTTTTGCTGGGCATTTAATTTCAGGTTGATGGTTATGTTCTCTGCCAAGTCAAGCTTCTATGTTGTGAATGCCAGGATGTCGCTCCTTTCAAGACTGTCTCTTGGGGCACCTGGGTGACTCAGTTGGTTAAGCGTCCGACTTCGACTCAGGTCATGATCTCATAGTTTGTGGATTCGAGCCCCGCGTAAGGCTCTTTGCTGACAGCTCAGAGCCTGGAGCCTGTCTTCAGATTCTATGTCTCCCTCTCTTTCTGACCCTCCCCTGATCACACACACACACTCTCTCTCTCAAAAATAAATAAAACATTAAAAAAAAAAAAAAGACTGTCTCCTCTTTGATCGCTCCTGACATCTTATCTCTGCCCCTGGCGCCCTGCAGGGCACTATTGTGGTTCTTGGTTTAGATGCCCCTCATTTCTCCTGCTCTAGGTTTGCTGGGCACGGGACTACATTAGACTGCCCGTGGGAGCCAGCCTCCATGGTGGCATGCAGCGATTCGTGCCTCTTGGTGTTCAGGCCCCGTGTCCTCCCTGCCACGTTACGTAGCGGTGACCTTGCATCCAACAGGATGTTGCAGAAATGATGGAGCATGAGCCCAAGGCTGCAGCAAGACACCGCCGCTCCTCCTTGCTCTCTCCTGAACCACTCGCTCTGGGAGAAGCCAGCCTCGGGACGCGGGGACTCGAGACGCCCCGGGGAGAGGGCTGCGTGGTGAGGAGCTGAGACCTCCTGCCCACGGCCGGCACCAACTCGCCAGCCACGCGAGCGAGCCGCTGAGGAAGTGGATTCCCTGGGCCTATTCGGCTTTCAGGTGCTATGGCTCTGACATCTTGACGGTAACCAGAGCCAAAGCCACCCAGCTAGGCATTTCCCAAGTTCCTGACATAGAAACTGGGACAAACATATGTGTTGTTGTTTTAAACTGCTGAGTCTTGGGGACACTTGTTACACAGCAGCAGGTGACTAATACATGGGCATAAACATATATACATTTAGGATAAAATTTTTAAGATTCATGGAAAGTTTGCTTTTTTTAAAGTGGTATCGCACTAAATTGGTTACTTTGGGGGAATGTGGCAGGTTTAAATATTAACTCTTCCCATCAAATAAGGTGGTAAAGCTTCCCATTAGGTATCCTCTGTGTTCTTCAGTCTTGTGCTAGAGGGTTTGTCCCAAGAACAGACTCATTCTTAGGGTCTTCACAGTTTCTGTTGTTAAAGGGAATGCACCTTTTTTCCACTTGCATTTTCTGGTTGGTTATTTTTTGGATGTTGAAAAATGATTACGTTTTAGACGGAGAGCAGATATCCGCCCTTCCTCTTTTACTGGCGGTCTTCTTCCTTAAGGGGCTTGCGTGCGTCTCCTCGGTAGACAACGTAGAGCTGCAAAAAGCGATGGGCTCATCTTACCTTTTTGGGTATTTCTAGCTCCTTTCGTTTTCCTGACGTCCGCACAGGCCCCGTCCCGGCGCGTCCGCCGGCTGCCCGCCCGGCGACAAACACTCTGGGGAGGGCCGCTCGACGCTCGTGGTGGCTGTGCCTCCTCGGGCTCTCCGACCTTACCAGGAAGCAGTCGGGGAGCATGTAGGAATTATACTTCAATGTTACAACCTTGTTTTGAATTGTTGTATTTGTTTTAAGGAAAGATCCTGGAATTTATTTTTCAGTATCTATTGAGATAATCTGCGGTCGTGGTCCTTTGCTAATGTAGACCCGTTCACTAAATTGATTTCCGAATTCCTTTGTCCTTAGGGCACGGGTTTCTTTGTAGTCACCTTCCCGCTCCTGCCGCCTGTGGCCACGGCGTGAGGGACAGGGGCCCTCCGGTGGTGATGGGCAGCTCCACAGGGTGGAGAACATTCCTCCACATGCCTCTCCCGCGCGCCCCTCAGCTGTTCCCGGGGGGGGGGGGCACCAAGGGGCGGGCCCCTCACCCGAATGCGCCGTCCCCAAGACGCCCCCCGCTGTGGGTGCACCCCCCCGCCACGTGGGCCCCCCGCCTGTGGACACTGGCTCTGCGACCCCACATTCGCCAGGTGTATCCTCAGGTTTTCTGTGCTTTTGCCAAACAACTGAATTTCACGTACAACCCTGTCACCAAATCCCTTTCAAATGCCTTTTTTCCCCTAAAATGTTTGAAATTTATTGAGAAAGTATGTACACGAACTCGACTGAGCCTGGGGAGGGGAAGAGAGAGACAGGGGGGAGAGAGAGAGAGAGAGAGAGAGAGAGAGAGAGAGAGAGAGAGAGAGAGAGAGAGAGAGAGAGAGGGAGAGCCCTAAGCAGACTCCACGCTACAAGTGCAGAACCTGACGTGGGGCTTGAACTCCTGGCCTGTGAGATCATGACCTGAGCCCCCCAGATGCCCCTACCGTCCCCTTTCTTTCGGGCCTGTGGAGCGCCCCTCTCCGTGGAAGGCCCTGTGCTCTGAAGACTGGTCTCCAAGCCGGTTGTGATGTCCGGCCTCTGTCCCTCTGGCCTCGCCCCTGGTGCCCGTCAGTGGCTGGGTGTCTGGGCAGGAAGGCCCTGGGGACATCTCCTGTCCATCTCCCTTTTCAGTGCAACCTGCTGACCCCAGCGTCCGGTTCAGACCGGCCCCAGCCCCACAGGGGCAGCTGGTGGGACCCCAGGACCCAGGGCAGCCTCGCTCCGTCTCTCCGGACCTTCTGGAACTGCCATCAGGCACAGGCTGCCCTCGAGTTCCCGGCCGCCCGTAGGCCCCTCGCCCGCCGGCAGGTCCCGCGGGGTGAGGAGCGGCTGCCTGTGCTCGCCCTGCTCCACCCCATGACCTTCTCCCGTTTCTTCTTAACTTTCTATTCCCTTCTTCTGCGTGGTAAATGACACATAAGCTTTATCATTTTAAGGTGCACAGTTCAGCGTCGTGAAGCACATTCAGCCACCACCACGTCGTCTCCAGAACCTTCTCATTTTCCCAAACCAGAACTCTGTCCTCATTAACCGCTCGCTCCCCACCCCCTGCCCAGCCCCATCCTATCTCCCGTCTCCGGGAGTCTGACCACTTGAGGGTCCGCACATGCGCGGATCAGAACAGTGTTTGCCCTCCCGTCTGGCTCACTTGATTCAGCACAGCATCTCGATGGTTCGTCTGTGCTGTAACTGTGTCTGAAGAGCGTCCCAGTGTGCGCACACCTCGCGGGCGCCGTGGATGGGTCCCAGGCCACTTCCACCTTGCGGCGAGAGTCGATCACGCCGCTGCAAACATGGGTGTGCACGTGTCTGCTTGAGTCCCTGCTTTTCAGTTCTTTCAGAACCGTGCCCAGACACGGGCTTGCTGGATTCCGTGGCAATTCTGCACCTCGCCTTGGGGGGACTCCACCCGGCTTCCCACGGCGCTGCCCCACGTTCTGCTCCCACCAGCACGCACAGGGCTCCCATTTCTCCACATCGCACAGTGCCTCTCTTCTTTGTCCTTGTCTTCTGATGGTAGCCGTCCTGACGGGTGAGAAGCGGTGTGTGCTGTGGTTTCCTCTGCGCTGCCAGCCCCGGGGCTGATGCCACTGAGCACTTCCTATACACATGTTGACCACTGGCATGACTTTCGAGAAACGCCCAAGCCCTTTGCCCATTTTTGGTGTAGGTTGTTTTTCTGTTTAGAGTTTTAGGGGCTCATTATACATTCTGGACATTCATCCCTCATCAGATGTGTGGTCTGCAAATGTTTCCTCTCGTTCCACAGGTTGACTTTTCGGTGTCCTTTGATGATCAGAAGGTTGTAATTTTGATGAAGCCTAATTTAGCTATTTTTACTTCGATTGCTGGAGCTGTTGGGTGTCATCCAAATCCAGCGTCGTGCAGCTTTCTCGTTTTCTCCTCGAGTTTTGTGGTTTTATGTGTTTGATCCATTTTGAGCTAAGTTTTGTGTGTGGCATCAGGTGAGAGTCCGGGTTCATTCTTTCACTTGTGCAAACCCAGGGTTCCCGGTGCCAGGAGACAAGACTGGCCCCCTCCCCGTTCCACTGAGTGTCCTCGCGCGTGATCAGCCATCTCTGCCTTTGCTCGTGGTGTGCATTTTGCCTCCCTCGGTTTTCCACATGTGGTCACATGTCACTGCCGTTTCTTTCATGGCTCCGGGACTTTGAGGCAGGTTAGAAAGGCCACCCCACGCACCGGTGTTGGATGAGGCACGGCTACCACTGCCCGTTTTCTGGAGCAGGACAGCATCGCCACGTGTGGCTCGCTCTAAGTCCAGCCCCTCCCCCGGCTTGAGGTAGATCTTCATCCTACACGCATTGTCTGCGGCCATTTGGGTCAATTTCCAGACTTTCTGTTCAGTTCTGATAATCACGCATCACACGCCGGGACTCCATTGCTTTGATAACTGATGCTTTGCGAGACAAACTCACATCTGCTGGGGCTGACCCTACTCTTGCTGACTTTTCTATTTGACCAGTTTGATGTATTGAAAAAGAAAAGACAAACATTTAGCATTTTTAAATTTCTTTTTTTAGTAATGTCTACGCTCAACGTGGGGCCTTGAACTCATGACCCCAAGATGAAGAGCTGCGTGCTCCACTGACTGAGCCAGCCAGGTGCCCGGAACATGTACCAGGCTATTGCTGCGGATGCGGACTTGGGCAGTGGCTAAGGAGGCCCCTCAGTGCCGGCGCCCCTGCTGGCGAGTCGTGCGGTGATGCTTCAGGGGGCTTCAAAGCTCCTCCCAACAGGCCCGCACCTCTCCTGCTCAGCGTGCTCCTTCCGCACTCGCTCATCTCCTAGAGGCCGCTGATGCTGCGAAGTGTGGGCCTCTCTGCTCCCCCGCACTGAGCAGGCACCACATGTGGCCCTGTGGCGGCGTCACCTTGGCCACGTGACGTCCCTCTAGTTTGGCGCAGGGCACCGTGAGGATGGGGACACAGCTACTCCCGTGGCTCTTCTGGCCCGCCCCCCACCCCCCGGCTGCCCTACTCTCCTTTGTGACAGAGGTCTTCCGTGTCTGGCGCCCTTGGCCATTAGCTCACATTTCACGGGGTGCATAGTTCATAGATCAGCAGCGTGCGCAGACTGGGATTCAGGGGCTGGGGCAGCGACCTGTTTCTGCTGCCTCCCATCTCGCAGCCCAGAGTGGACCCTCTTTCTCTGCCCACGCTGTGATCTCCAGCCACACGTGAGTCCCAGTGGCCAGCCCTCCCATCCGTTCTGTTCGGTGAGACTGTTAGGCAGCAGGCGTGTGTAAGCTGGCCCAGCCCTCAGGGAGAGGCTGGGTATTGGCAGGTCTCCTTAGACCTTGGCCCCAGCCTGAGGTCACTGGCCTCTTGTGAGTTCGGGCCGGCGGGGACAGCGGTGAAGCCTGCAGGTGAAGGCAGCTCTGGGGGCTCGGGGTGGGATGAGGCGGGACCAGAGGGATGCTGAGGCTGACTGACGTCGGCCAAGCTGGAGGCTCCCGGGAGGCCCAGCTCCAAGGGGCCAGCATGGGAAGGTCTGGAGGAAGCACACTCCACAGAGGAAGGACACCAGGCAGGACATGGAGACAGAGAGCAGCGCAGGGAAACCCTCAAGACCTCAGGGAGCAGCTGACGTTGCCCAAGGGCTGAAGCAGAGGAGGAGAGCGACAGGATGACACAGGGGCACTGCCCCGAGACCAGGAACCTGGGGGTCTGCAGAGCTGGGTCTGTGTCCTCTCCCGGCCTCTGCCCAACTCCCTCTCCCTGGCCACCTCCCGCTGGACCCTTCCTTCCCGCTCCCCTCCTGTCCCCTCGGCCTCTGCCCGCCCACCTCTCTGAACCTCAAACTTGAGTGGTGGCCTCTGTCTAAGCGCTGCCAGTGTGCCCCCACGTCCCCATCACCTACTCAGGGCTCACAGGCACTGGGGTGGGGGCCGTGGCGGGCAGCTCCGGGAGCCTGCTTTTCTTCTGCCAATGCCTCTTCAAGTAAACCTCTGAGCGTAGCAAGCGTGCGTGCACACGGGCCTAAGTGCCAGCCTGCCAGGCTTCTGCTCGCCACCCTCGCCCATGGCCAGCACTGCGTGTGCCCGCCGCTCACACCTGGGGTGCACCCTGCTGGCCCCGAGCCCTCCGCACAGGGAAACACACGGCACCTCCCGGGCCTGGCCTCTCTGCTCCTGGAGCACCCCCTGGGGCCCTGCTGCCTGCCCGCCTGTCCAGGGTGCCGATGCTGGGGGCCTGAGGCAGGCCCCCCTGAGGCGCAGAAACAGACAACATACTTGCGGCCGCCCAGCAGACACTGTGCGTCTCCCATCAGGTGCCAGCCTGAGAGGCCTCTCGTACCGCACGCCCCGACCAGCCCGCCTGCAAAGCCAGTTCTGGGGTCCAGCTTACCCAGTCCTGAGTCTGCAGTACCTGCGGCCCTCCGCTGTGGGCGCAGGGCTGGCCCCAAGCCGTGGGTGGGCTCTCCGGGGGCAGCGGCAGCCCCGGCTTCTTCCCCAGCGAGGCATCAGGCAAATGCTTCAGGCCGTCCATGTCCACCCCTCAGCCTGCTTGTCTGCACCTCCCGGGCTCTGGGAAAGGTCCCCACGGCTCCCTGGGCCCCTCAAGCAGATGGAGGCGGCTTCAGGCCCTGCTGGGCTCACCTTCCCACTACCAGCCAGGTGGTGTTGGGCAGGCCTCAGGACAGTGGGCCCCCAGCTCCTTCTGCCATTCCCCTCCCCCCTGGTCCCCACAGGGTCACCCCTGGCGAGAGGAGCTGCAGCACCCTGCCTGCCCCTCTCCTGGCTCCCAGGTTTCCCACCTTGGCTCTAGCGCGGTGAGTGGGGCGTCATGTGCCCCCAACCGACCGCTGAGGACCTAGAGAAAGCCCGGAAGGATCGCAGAATGAAGGGCCCCCAGCTCTCCCTGCCACCCTCCTCCCACCCGCTGTGACCTCACCTCGACGCTGCCAGGACCACACCCCAAGGCTGGCGGTGAACCCTAGGACACTGCCCCTCTCCCCTCCAGGGGCTCTGCATGCAAGGAGTGGGCTGAGCAGGGTCAGGGTCGGGTCTGGAGGGCACATGATAGAAGATCCGGAGAAGGGGACCATTAGTGAGGCAGCAATCATCGGTGGAAGAGCAAAGTAAGTGGGAGGATACCGAGGTGGGGGAGGGGCTGGCTTCCCGGGTACACCGGAGGTAGGGAGTGGGCAGGGGTGGAGTAGGATGGGTGTAGGGAGGCAGGGAGGGGTGCGGTACAACGCGCGGAGAGAGGCGGGAGGGGTGGGGTACACTGGGTGCAGGGAGGCACGGAGGGCTGTGGCACGCAGGCGGTTTGGGGTGGGGTACGCGGTGGGGTACGCAAGGAGTGACGGAGGCTGAGAGATGGGGTTCGTTGCGGGAGCAGAGTCGGGGAGACGTCGGGTACACTAGGAGCTTGGGGTGGGGTGCGCTGGGGGTAGTGGGCAGGGAAGGGTTGGGGTACCATGGGGATAGGGGGCGGGGAGGCATGGGGTACACTAGATGTAGGGAGGCAGGAAGGGGTGCAGTAGACGGGTAGGCTGCAGGCGAAGGAGGCGGAGAGAGGTGCGATACGCTGCGGGGAGGGAGGCGGGGTGGGGTACGCCGAGGAACCCGGCGGTAGGGGGTGGGGTGGGGTGCGCTGTGGGGAGGGGTGCGGCACGCTGAGGTTTGGGGTGGGGTACGCGGGGAGGAACACAAGGAGTGACGAAAGCCTTCGGAGAGATGGGATTCGCTGCGGGAGCAGAGGCGGGGAGACGCCGGGGACACTAGGAACTTGGGGTGGGGAGCGCTGCGGGCCGGAGGCGGGCGGCGGAGGCCGGAGGGCGGACGCTCGCGTGTTGGGGCGGCCAGATGGGGGTGGAGCCCACAGCCGTTCTGTGAGTCCCGAGGGGCGGAGCGAGCCCGGCGGAAGTTCCGCTGCGGCTGGCCCCGCCCTGCAGCTTCCGTTTCCGGGCCTGGCCGAGCCGCGCCTGCGCCGTCGTCCCGGCCGGCGGGGAAGCGGGGAGCTGGTCCCCCGCCCCGGGGTCCTCGGCTCGTGCCTCTCCGGAGTGTGACCCGGCGCCGCTCGGACGGGGTTATCGTTCAGATGCTGCCCTTCTCCGCCTCTGGAGGGCGTCCGAGGCGCCCCTCGGAGCTCGGGGCTCCTCGGCCGAGCCCTCCCCCGCCCCCCGGCCGTTCGGGCCAGACTCTGTCCCCTCTTGGGTCCCCGGGTCCCGGCGGTGCCCCCCACCCCCCGGGGACACCCACGCCGTTCCCCGCGTGCGCGCTCGGGGCTGGGGGACCCGGGCGGGGCCCGGGGCGCGCGGGCGGCCCCGGAGGAATCACACAGGAGGCCAGGGAATGCCTGGGGTTGCTCCCCAGGTTTATTAGTGTTTTGCGTCAGCACCTTAAAATAGTCCACGTAGTCACATACGTGACAGATTAGAATCTGTTCCCCCAAAAGGCTATTTACATTAATCCTGTTTTTCACTTAAAAGGAAAAAAACCCAGCAACACGTACATCCTAGAAACTAAACAATGCACGACGGATGGATTGGGGTCTGCAGAAACGTAGAGGGGCACCCCTTGGTCTACAGGTTCGGACCCCGTGGTGTCCAAGGCGGGGGACATGTTGGGCAGCGTCCTCCCTCCTCCACCCATGGGGGGTGGGTCTGGGGACGGCGGTGAGGGACAAGCGCAGGTCAGGTGGCTGGCCCACAGAAGCAGGTGGCCCTGTCTTGTATGAGCAAAGGCCCGACCCTAGAGAGTGGCCAGGCCCTGCCGTCTGGGGGTGAGGGCAGTGCAGCAGGCCATCCGGGGACCCTCCTGGAGCTGCAGCCATGAGACTGACTCGGAACACCGGCCTGCAAGCCCTGAGGAGGTGGTGGCCCTGGGCTGGGGGCGGGGTCTGATACGGGAGGAGAGAGGAAGCAGTGGGCCAGGCTGGAGGGCGGTCGCAGGCCCCCACCTGGCCCTGCTCAGTGGTGAGTGGCAGCTGCTCCTGCCTGGGACCCACATGCCTCGCACTCCACACCCCTGTGTCCGAGTGCCCACAGCTACACCGGCTCGCTCACAGATGGCTTTGGCTTCTGCATCTTCCTTTGAGGGACAAAGTGCTTTTACGTGGGTCCTCAGAACAGCTCCATGAGGTAGGCAGGGCACATGGGACCATTCCCGTTTAGCCAATGGGGAAACGGAGGCACAGGTTTCTGAGAGAATCATGGTAGCTGGGGCTGTCTGCGTGACCTCCTGGGCCCCGGGGATGGTGTAGCGGGAGAGCCCCATGGCACTTAGGCACAGGACGGAAGGCCACCGGGCTCTGTAGTCCCCGGGGCATAGGGTGGAGGCGCTGCGTGTACAAGGACGCAGCTGTGTAAGAGGACAGGGAGGCACGTTTGGGGGGAGGGAACGGCCCCATGACAGGGTGACTGCTCTCTTTGGTCCCTTCCTGTAAAGCCAGCTCTGCAGCTCGAAAGCTACGTCAGCTGTGCCTCCTTCCTGTGGAGTCTGACCTTTGGAAAGGAACTGTAAGGAGCAGTGACCAAGGCCCTGGGGCCCAGTGGTGGGAACCAGCCCAGGGAGGCTCACAGTCCCAGGGCCTGTTTCTGAGGGTGGCTGCTGGCTGCCTGAGGTGCTGGGCTCAGCGGCCAGCACCCCGACCCTGGTCCTTCTGAGCCAGGGGTCAGCCTGGTCCCCAGTGCCGTCAGAGGAGGAGGAGTACAGGCCGTCCTGGGGAAGGTCCTCTGCCCACAGGCAGCCCTGGTGCAGGGCTGCACACAAGGTCAGGCCGGTGTCCTGTCCCCTCACTAGCCCAGGGACCGCTTCCTGCCTTGGGGGAGGAAGCAGGCAGGTCACAGGTAAGGAGAGAGCGCCTCCCCCGAGGTCAGGCCTGCCTGTGGCACGCGCTGTCGGGCCTGTGGCACGCGCTGTCGGTGAGGCCTGCAGCCTGCGCTGCATTCGGCACTGTCTTCTGAGCACAGCCTGGGTGGCCCCCTGGGGGGGCTACCAGGGTCACAGGACTGCAGGGTCCCAGCTGCCTAAGGATGGGGCCTGGTGGGCTCTTCCTGTGGACACCGGGCTGGACTCTGGCTGCAGGTCAGAATGTCCCTTTCCTGCTGCACGGGAAGGCAGGGGGCGAGGCTACCATGCGGGGCGGGACCCAAACTCTCTCTCGGGAGCTTGGCCCAGAGGCTCCCTGCCTCTGCGGGGCACTCCCAGCTGTACCTACGGCCCCACTGGCGCCTGGCGCCTGAGCTTTCGTTGGCCACAGAAGTGTGCATGGACCCAGACGTGCCTCAGCCGGCAGGTGGGCCCGGGGGGCTGGGTGGAGGAGGAGTGTGAGCCGGCGGGGGCCAGCTTCGGGGGCCACTGTGCTTGCCAGGAGTGGGGCAGAGACAACCAGCAGAAGCCTGGTGACGGCTCGAGAACAGCCAGAGGGAGAGCGGCTCAGGGGCGAGGCGGGTGCGGGGGGGCTAGGATGCGCCAGTGCTGGCTGGCTTTGTTCCAGCCCCAAGGGGCCGCTGGGACATCAGAAGAGCAATGTCTGTTTGGCAGCTACATTATAACATGTATTTAAAAGCATTAAAAATATCCGCTACTAGAAAACCTCCGCTGCCCCATCAGGCTGGAGTTTATTGGGAACCACAAGTGGGCGGTGCTTGGGGCGTCTCGGCTGGTGGGCAGCTGGGCCCAGGCCCGGACTGTCTGGCCTCCAGCCTCTGGCCACCCAGCTCCGTGTCTGGGCCCACAGGCAGCCCATGGATCTTCGCGGCCACCCGCCTGACCCCAGTTCCCTGAGGAAGCAGTCCTGGCTTTCAGGAAGGACAGGACAAGAAGGTGAGGACCCTTCTTGCTGGGGGGGCTCGGGAGGTCCTGAGGCCAAAACACACCTTCCGTGATTCTCAAGGCTCAGCGCTGTCCGCCTGACCGCCCACCCCGCCGGCACGTCTGGTTATCGGGCAGAGCAGTTAACAGGCCCCAGGGGGGAGCCTCCCCGTGAGTTTCCAGGTTGACAGCACATTCATACTTAAGACTGTTTCTCTTTGTGTTTTTAAGTGTCTCTGTAGTAAACTGAAATGTTAACAGAAAAGCAGCTGGGCCCCCGGCGCGCGCCGTCCAGGGCTCCGGGGCGGGGCTAGCAGGTGGACTTGGAGTGTCCGAAGATGCAGATGGGAAAGTGCTTGACGTGGGAGGACCACTGGGCCGCCAGCTGGAAGAACTTGACGTCATTCCACTCCACACCGTCGATGAGGACTGTGGGGACAGCACCGCCTGACTGAGTGCCCCCGCACCCCTGATCCCTGGCTCCCAGCCGCCCGCGGCGGCCAGCTTCTCCCTGACCGCGGGGGCCTGCTCGCCCACAGCCCCTCTGCCCTGGCTGGGATCTGCAGAATGGATGGAGACACCCTCCTCTTAAAGCAGAAAAGCAACGGAGGAAGACAGGGCAGTTCTGGACCACAGTGGTCACCAGACTGGAGCTCACCAAGAGAAAACCATTTTAGGCTCCGTATTCTGAATTAATTAGCTGCAGAATATCTTCTATAAAACGTCTGAGATATACAAATCAACACTTTAAAAGAACAGAAAGGATTGAGAAATTACTTCTGAAAATTAAAAAGCTGTTCTATGCAATAAGTGCTTTATCCAAATGTGTAACACGCATTTCATGCAAAACGAAAGCATTTGCAGAGGCGAATTTTAAAAAACATTTCTCCTCTGATTCACTTTCATACTTTAGACAGGACCAATGGGAACCTGGGTCAAGGACCCAGCTCCCCATGGGTTCCCCTCTAAAGGAAGGACACGTGGACAAGTGACCTCCCAGGAGTTCTGGGACCCCCCCCCCTCGCCCCCCAGCAAGTGCTCACCCCTCAGCATGTTCTGCTGGTGCTTGGCTGTGCAGATCAGGCGGCTGATACCCTCAATGCACTGGCTTTTAGACTCCACATCCTTGTCCTTGGTTTTTTTGGGCAGAAACATCACTAGAAGGAAAAGGCCATAGGGCTCAGCCACAGCCCTCGGTGCCCTGCCTCCCTGAGCCACCCACAGTCCACAGTGGCCACGGCCACTAGCCCTCCCGCCTGCCCAAGTGGCCTCCGACTACCCTGAGCGTCAGCCTGCCACCCCCACCTCACCCTTCTTGTTCTTCTCCTTGGTGACCACGGTCATGGACATGGTGGGCGTGGCCACAGCCTCGCCAGTGCTGGGCAGCCTGCTGACCTGGAGAGACCGGAAGGTGCACTTGAGCGTGTTTTTGGTGGCGGGGAGGTCCTTCTTCTCCACCTCTCTCTTCCTGTCTGCAGGCGGGGCTGCCGTCCAGTAATCCACCTGCAGCCCCATCAGCTCGGCGCCGACGCCCTGGCTGCGAAAGCAGAGGGGCCTCACTTCTCTGTCCCGGCCTGGCGGCCGGCTGTGCTGCTCGATGCTGGGGGACTGCCTGCAGCGGCTGCCCAGCGGAGGGGAGCCCCAGCCCTGGAGCCCATGGGGTCCGTCCCTGGGCCCTTGAGACAGCCCAGTCCGGGCCCACGGGTGGGCACAGCGGCCACGCTGAGGTCATCCAGGAGCGCCTGGTCTGCTACCCGCCTGCCCTCTCATGCCACCCCTTTTGAGTCTAGAGGGCCGAGGACAACCAGCCTCATCTGAGGTGTGACCCCCCAGGGGAGTCCAAAGCAGCCCTGTGACCTCGTGGCCCATGTGGGTGTGGGAACACCCTCAGACCCCTGGGGTTTTGTCTGGGTGAGTTCTGCTCAAGAGAGGCCTGAGGGCAGCTAGGAAGGCTGCTGACCACCGCACGCCTTGGTCCCCACAGGGAGCCCCGTCCGTCCACGTCTCCCCCCACCCCTGTGTGCGCGGAGCACCCCCCATTCGCTTGCTCGCGTGGTTTCAGTCCCTAGCGCCACCAGGGCTGGGGGAACACACCAGACCAGGGCCTGCGCAGCCCCCACCCGACGGGCACCTCCTCCCAGCAAGCCCATCTTCCCGAGACGGTTCTCAGCCCACCGTCCAGTCAGACCCTCAGGCTTCCTGGCATCCCTGAGCTGTGGCCAGTGGCCATGAGTGACTGTGCGCATTCTTTAACCATCGGGGGTGCGCTCGGGTCAGGTGGGGTGGGGCACCCGCGTGGCACAGCCATGTTTACCTGGGGGAGGACAGGCCCCCGCTCACTGACGGGGAGGAAGGCGGGGTGGGTGAGGCCTCCTTGGCTGCGGGAGACGTGGATGGCGGGGTGGATGAGAGCGCGCTGGAGCCCGAGGGGGCCGCGTCGTCAGAGTCACCTTCGGGGAAAAGTCGGGCCGGCCTTGAGCACCCCTGTACCCCTGCCCCCAGGGCAGGCCTGGGCCTTCAGAAGGTGGAGGAGCCTCCCAGGCGGGGTGTCCCTCCCCTTCCCGGCCCCGAGGGCAGGGGGCACGGGGTTACCTGACGTGGCTGAGGACGGTTCCACTATTCCAACTTTCACCACCTAAACGGCAACAGGAAGGGATGCTGGCTGGCGGCAAAGCGAGGTGGTCGGCCAGCCCGCCCACCTGCGCCGGGACTCCAGACGGTGGCACAGTGCCCTTCTCCCTGGGCTGCCGGCCACTGCGCCCTGCACCAGCCTCCCTGGGGGTCCCCAGGGTGGAGCAGAGACCCGGTTCTTCTGTGGCTGCACGGCTGTGCTGGAGAGACTCCGTGGAGCTGCAGCACCCCCTGTGGCCGCCCCCCCCCCCCCGATACAGGAGGGGCCCAGGCTGCAGACTCCAGCCCGCAGCAAACCGTGAGCATGTGTGGCTGGCCTGCCCCAGAGGTCGGCGAGGTCCGAGCACTGGTGTGTGGGGCCCCAGGGCCAGCACCAGGCCCTGGTCAGAGAGCTGCTGCCCCAGACCCCTATGTGGGCACGTTAAGTGGTGACTCATCCCTCGGTCCATGGTGGTGTTTTAAGTGTCCAAGGGGTTGGGGCGGGACCCTGTCATTACTACAGAAGGTTCCCCGAGACTGGCTGGACTCCTTTCCTCCCAGGAGGGCTGGCGGGGGCCTTGACGCCTGGCGAAGGTAAAACCACGGCCTGCTGTCTCCCGGCGCCTGGGCCCCGTCTGCCTCTGGCTCTCACAGCAGGTGCCCGGGCGCTGGCATGGAGGAAGGTGAACTTCCCAATTTACACACACTGCGATCCCAGCACAGCTCCTGAGGGAAAGGCCCCCCTCTGCCCCTCCCCGGGCGCCTGCCCGCAGCCAAGTCTGACCCAGGCCTCCTGCCCAGGCCATGCCGACAAGGGAGCCCTCCTGGCCGTCTGCGTGCACAGGTGAGCCACTCCGGGCCCAGCCCTGCTCCACGCGGGAAGAAAACAAGGAGCTCTAAGATGGGGTGGGGGGCAGATTTTAAGGAGTCGTCTGTTCAAATTGCAGAAGAATGTTCTGGAACTTAAAGGTAGGGCAAGCACCGCAGCAGAGAAGTACTCACCCCTACGAAGGGGATGAACTTCTGCGAGGATTCCTCGTCAGGGCTAGGAACACGAGAGACAGTTACTCCTCTCACTGCGGCCGGCAGCACCCACGCCACCCCACATCCCGGCACTGGCCAACCTCCGGCCCCAAGGTCATCTCCCTCCACCTGAGGTCAAGAGGCCAGTGGGGGGGCGCCCTCGGGAGCCCAGCTTCCTGGGGGAGTCTGTTGCCCATCCCAGGTGCCTGGTGCCCTGCGGGGGGCCTGCAAGCCGCTCGGCCCTGGACAGCAGTTTCCGGCGTGTGTCCTGGACACCTCCCCTCCCCTGCCCAGACAGCAGCTTCCTGGGTGAAGTCTGGACCAACCAGACGGGCTGGGGCCCGGGTGGTCGCAGGCGTGCACACCCCATGCTCTGACAGAGCGATACCCTGAGAGCAGCCTGCAGGGGAGACGGAGGCTTTGGGGCTGTGCTGTGGTCGGAGGCCACCCAGCACTGGTGGCAGAGGAGGCATCACATGGCTTCCCGGTGACTGCCGGTCACAGCCTGTCCTCGGGGAAGGCAGCCATGTCCCAGGGCCCTCAGGGGCGGGGTGGGGGAGCGCAGGAGCCAAGGGGATGTGAACTCCCTTCTGTCTTCCGTGGCCCAGCCTATGGCCCATCCTGCTGCCCATTTCTGCACTGGATGACGGCCCTCCACCCCAGGGAGGACTCTCCCCAAGAAGGACTCGGCCACCAGGCTCCACTGGCCTCTAAGGAGTCTCCTGGGCCTGGGGAAGACCCACAGGGCAGGCCCAGTCCCGGTCTCTCCTGCGGCCTCCTGGCCTCTCCGGGCCATCCTCCCAGCTCGGCTGCTTCCCTCTGACATCCCGAACCCCAGGGCTCGCCCTCAGGAATCGACTTCCCTGCAGACGGCTCTGCTGTGCCCAGGCACTGGCCAGAAGGGGTCCTAGCCCCTGGGTCACCCGGGGAGAAGCCCCTGAGGCACCACCTCCTGGATGGGGGCCGGGGAGCTACGCAGCCCTGCCCCCGTGGGGACAGACACCCGCACCTGGCCAGTGCTCTCCAGGAGACGTGCACCGGGGCTGCCAGCATGGGACACGCAGGCAGCGCCCTGGCCCGTCTGGCAGGAGCCACTGTCTTCGCTCTGTGGCTCAGCCCCGCAGGAAACAGCAGCTGGCAGGCCACCGGCACCACCTGGACACGGGGCTCCACCCCAGCACCACCCATGACGCCTCCGAAGAAAACCTGGCAAATGTCTTTGGACAAAAGGACTTAGAGATTCAGGCCATCCCACTGAAAATGACCAAATCCCCAGCCTTTCTGACCTGAGGGGAACAGAGTTTATCCATTTCAGAGAACAGCAATTCGAACCCTGTGCCCGGGCCGGCTTTCGCATTCGAGTAGCACAAGACAGGGGGTCCTCAGGGGCTCCCCAGCTCGGTGCGGGGGAGCCTCCCACCCAGGGGGTCCCAGGACCCTCCCCACGAGCAACGCGAGGGGAGGCAGACGGAGGCCCGCAGGGGCGGACGGGAAGCACCACCACACAAGGGTGTAGCTGGGCTCTGAGAAGCCAAGCCGAGCCGCTGGGCCATGCAGACAACATTCAGCACTCCACACGCGCCCGGCGGGACAGGGGTGACACCGGCTTGCCTAGCTCGGGACACAGACGGAACACACGTGTGGGTCCGTGGTGAGGGCCCCTGGGTCTGGCTCGTGAGACCACAAAACGTGCTTCAACCACGACACAAGGGACACGGAGCTGAGAGGCGCTGAGGACGGGGGGCGGGGGCCCTGGGCGTTCCCCTGCCCCAGTGCCCTGCGGCAGCCGCCGGGCCGCACACAGCCGGTTCGGTCTGAGCCCAGGCCACACGCTGGCTGCTGTGTGGACCCTCCATGCAGGTGCTCTCGTGGGGCAGGCATGGGCCCCGAGGGCCATGCCCCCCGCCCACCTGCTCCTGGTCTCCTGACCCCTCCGTTCTCCGTCTCCATCTGTTGAACCCCTGGTCCTGGGCTCTGAGGGTGGCCAACATACTGGGCCTTCACGGGACTCTGCCCAGGGCGTCTGGAGCCCCACCTCAGGTGCCGGTGTCACCACTGTGACGCAGCCGTGGGGGCAGACGCACGGGACACGGGCTGGGTCCCCTAAAGCCCTGGCGTGAGGCTCAGAGGAGCCAGCACCGGGAGACAGACGCCGTGGCCGGGCAGCGAAGCGGGCACCACGCGGGCCTGTCTTTAGCTCACAGAGGCTTGTTCAGCAGGACAAGGTGGGGGCTCAGACCCCTCCGCCTGGACTGCCTCAGGGTCCAGCCAGAACGCTGCCTGGAGCCCAGTGACCCTGCCCTGGCCGGGCTTTCCCAGGCAAGAACCCAAGACCTGGGGTGGAGCAGGGTCTCGGGGGAGGGACCGGCAGGCAGGCCACCAGGATAGAAAAGGGGCCCCAGATGGCAGGGCAGCTGTGGGCGGTCCCGGGTTTGGTTCTTGATGTGCGTGTTTTCAGAGTGGAGCCACCGTGGGGCGAGGAGCCCTTCACGGGACGAGGGGTCTGAGCGCTCTGGCCGCCTGCGCAATTAAGCCACCAGGCCTGGCCGAGAAATCCTCTGCGGGGCTGTCGGCAGCCCCGGGGCCCAGGCCCACGCCACCCAGGGGCAGGCTCCCCACATGCGGAATCAGCATCCAGGCTGTCCCTCCAGGGCGGTGAGCCCACGAGCAGGTCCACAGACACAACGTGCCGACAAGGAGGCCCCCGCGTGGCCAGCCTGGCATCACTGTCTCGTGACACCATAGCACCTGCTTCTAATGTAAGAGGCGGAGCCGCCGTGGTTTCGGACACGGAAACTCACTGAGGGGCTCAACTTGGCCACTTCTCCAACTCAGATCTGGGCTGAATGGCACGGCCTGCCCGCCCTGATGTCTTGGTGCTCCAACCTGGTGGGGGCCCCAGAGCAAAATCCTGGCTCGGGCGCACCCGCCTGCTGCCAGCGCGGGGCCCTGCCTGCCAAGGTGCCGCTCCTCCCGGCCCACGGAGAGGTGGCTGGGGGCCAGGGACGCACCCCACCGGCTCACACTGCTAAGCAGCCCTACAGACCAGCCTGGGGACAGGGGTGCGGACCCAGAGACAGCGGTACCTGAGGGTAAAGTCAAAATGAAAGTTCTTTTTCCTTTTCAGAAAGCCACCAAGAGAGAAAACACAGACACATTATTACGCGCTGAGAAGCAGGACACGCCTGCAGGAACAGTGTCCCCACCGGGGGTGCAGCTCGGGAAGGCATAGCCCGCATCGCTCAGGAAGAGCCCAGAGCTGACCCCTCGGGAGACCCGTGCAGCGCCCCTCAGATGCACGCAGGGACACTGTGGAGTCTGCAGCCTACCTCCCTGCCACCCGGGCACTGGCCCTCGCCCACGCAGGCCTGGCAGCCAGACCTCTGCCTGCCCTCGGCCCCAGCACCCGCTGCTGCCAGCCGTCCTGCCCCGGCGCAGGGCGAGAACCTGTCTGCGGGCCCCGGAAGCCCAGGCGGTTGAAGGGGCCAGGTCACTGCCTTCTTGTGACCGACGCAGAGGAGGGCCCGGGGCTGCCAGGCCCGCTCGCAGCTTCCCCCAAGCCCAGTTGGGTTTGTCCTTGTCCCTGACGGCCACCCCGAGGGGCCCCCAGCGTGCCACTCGGAGGCCCGTGTCTGCAGCGTGGAGCTGGGTGCGCCATACACCGCCCCCCCACGCCCCCCCCACGCCCCCCCCCCCAGCCCAGGGCCCAACGAGGTACCTCTTCTGCTTGTAGGTCAGCATGGCCTCCGCGATGGGCAGCTGGTGGGCACAGTTGGCACCTGCGATGTACTGTGTGATCCTTGACACGATGTCCGGGGTGTCCTGCACTGCAGGAGGGAGTCGGCAGGGTCCGTGGGGGGCCACGCCTCTCTCCCACTCCACCTGTTTGCCTAGGAGCAGTGGCCATGCCGGGGGCGCCTGAGGGGGCCCTCTGCCCTCCACCCGCACGGGGTCCCGGGTGAAGGAAGCGAGGCCCCTCCAATCCCCAGGAGCCCTCGCCTCAAGGCCCACGGTGGACAGAGGGGGGCCCTGCTGCTTCGGACAGAGGCCGCGCAGCCTCACCCGCCGGCTCACCCCGGGCCTCACCGGTGCTCTGGGCCTCCAGCTTGTCGAACAGGTCCCTCCAGGCCAGGTCCTGGAAGAAGTTGTTGTAGCGGTAGTCCACGGAGCCCAGGTACCGGGCCACGGGGTGGGAGCCTGCGGGCCGCGGGGAGGAGGTCAGGCCGCGGATCCTGCCCCATGGGCCGCAAGCGGGGCTCGGGCACCGGCGAGTCTCTCCCCCAGGACCCAGCACTTTCCGTCATGCCCATATTTACAGATTTTGTCATGAAACAAGTCGTATAAGCAAGAACAGAGTTCAGTCACCCAGGGTTTGGTGACGGGAAAGGCCTCGTGGCCACGCCTCCCCGGCTGCGTGCCCGGGACGACAGCACGGCGGGCGGCGCGCGCAGGGCCCGCGGGGGGGGGGGGTGTGCGCGGGCGCGCCCGCAGGCCCCTCACCCAGCGGGATGACGAGGAAGCGCATGTAGCCCAGCCAGTCGGGCGTCTTGTGGGACAGCTGCTCCACGAAGAGCCGCAGGACCGCGCTGAGGTAGTGCTGCGCTCCCGCCACGGCGATCTTCACGGGGGTCGGGGGCTGGGAGTTGCAGTTGCAGCTGAGGCCCCGAGGGCAGGACACAGAGGGGACAGAGGCCTCAGAGCGCTGTCCCTGCCGCCAGGATCACCCCACTGCGCCGGGGGTGGGGGGTGTCCCCTGGGCCCCAGGCACATGCGGCTCAGGACAAAGCAAGCACCGTGCCCCCCGCTGGCCATACCCAGGAGCTCCCACCAGCGTCCTGATCTGGACGGAGGGCGGGGCCGTGGGGAGCCCGCCCACAGCCCCCAGGACCAGCCACAGGCCAGGCTGGGACGTGGGGGCCCCGACGGACACCGGGCGGCCCGCGCGTGGCGGCCGGACTCACTATCTCTGTATCCGCGAGACGATGGTGCTGAAGGCGGCCTGCACGTCGGCGGCGGAGCACGTGCACACCACGGGCAGCGTGTGCCTCTGCAGGACCTCCGACAGGAACTGGGGGCGAGGGGCGCGGGGAGCCTCAGAGTCCGCCGGCCTCGCAGTCAGCTCCACGCCTCGCCAGGACGGGCACGTGCTCTCCCCCTGGCAGGGAGGGGCCCCCTACCCCACCCCCCGCAGGGAGGACACCCCCTTCGCACCTGCCCCTGCCAGTCAGAGGTGTTGACGAGAATGATGTTTTCAGGGAGCTGGTCGTCAGAGATGAGGATGTGGTTTAACTGGTCGTACACCGTCTTCCTGGGGATCTGCAGACACAGGCCCGTCCACACCGGGTCGGGCGGCTGCTGCGTCCCCTCTCCTGCCCCGCCAACTCCTGCCCCAGCAGCCGCCCAGGAGTGGGAAGGACAGCCCCGTCCCGCTCCTGCTCAGGAACTTGGCTTTGTCTTGGACAGAGGTCAGTGGGCTGAAGATACCGTGGGACGGTCACATCCCGCCCTCGAGCTGCCCGGCCCCGGGGGGCGTGGGTGCCCGTGGCCTCTGCTGGAGGCGCACCTGCAGCTGGCTCCTCGTGTCCGGACAGCGCTCGTTGTCCAGACTGTTGGCCCGCTCGTTCTGCGGCCGCGCCGGCTGCCGCTCCTTCAGGGATGTGCTCCGGCCCCGGCGGCCGGCCTGCTTCCCCTCGGACCTGGGGGGGACCAGGACAGGCTGGGGCGGGCCCGCGTGCTTGCTGCCCCAGGGAAGGGGGCTGCCAAGCGGTGGGGGGCAGTGGTGGGTTCACACGGGGGGGGCTCATCTGTGGGGTGAGTGCAGAGGCCACGAGCATCGGGCACACGTGCCCCAACCCCACACAAAGCCCGAGCCAACGTGTGAAAGCAGAGAAGGGCAGGGCACGGCGCCCGACCCCCGTCCCCCGAGACCTGGCCGCGCTGCAGAGTGACATCCCGGGGTAGGAACGGGGGTTCTGGCCGCGGCTGGGAGGTAGGCCAGGTGCCCAAGGAAAGTGAGGAAGATGGGCTGGAGGCACATCCCAGGGAGGGGCTCAGAGACGACCCCGAGACTGACCAAGACGGCGGCGGGGGGCAGGGGAGAGGCCCTTTGAGAGCATCTTCCACAGCAAAGCTGCAACTCCGACCCCCACCTCTTTGATGACCCTGAGGAGCAGGGCCCAGGCCCCCTGGGGCTCCTGTGTGGGGGCTCCAGCTTGATAGCACTGGGCACTCTCCTCCCACACCAGCGCCTGGTGCCATGCGGGGTCCACAAGATACAGGTGGTAGAAAACATGAAACAGCCACAGGGGCCACACCTCAGCCCCAGCAGGGGGTGCGGGGGCCCACCCAGAGGTCTCTGTGCTTCTCGTCTGGTCCAATGAGGCCCTGCCCACCACACTGGCCTCCCATGCCTGGCCCCCAGCCCCCCAGAGCATGCTGTCACCTGGTGGAGGGGATGACCAGGGACTCCGTCTTGGTGATCCGCCCACTGGGCGGCAGCTTCTCAGTGAACACATCCAGGGCCGAGGTCCCCACCTCCGGGCTGTCCTCAGGCTGCGCCGGCTGCTCCCCCGGGGCAGGGGTGCTCTGATGTGCAAAGAAGGGGACTCATTGGGAACCCCGTGGGGGCCTCCTGAGGGCCGGCCTCACACCCAGGAAGCCCCTGGTGTGAGTGGGGGTGCTTAGGCCTTTTCTGGGCTGATGGCTCTCTGCTCTGTGTGTCTCTGGCCACGCTGGCCTGGCGAGCCCTGCTGACCTCCACGTCCAACCACAAGGCTCCTGGTCTTGGTTGCACAGGGTCTGTGCTGACAGCAGCACAGGGGGACACCCACTGTCCCCAGTGATCCAGGGGCGCTGACTGTCCCGAGGGCAGGGGTGAATCCAGGGGGCCCTGATTGTCACCCAGCTTAGAAGTGAATCAGGGGAACCCTGACTGATCCATGGACAAATCCATGGGGGCCTGAAAGTCCCCTGGGGTGGGGGTGAGTCCAGGGGGCCCTGCCCGTGGGCTCAGACCCCTGAGGCAGCGTGTCAGCGGGCCCTGCGCCTGCTCACGTGGGTCACCGTGTCAGAGACGCTCTCGCTCGGCGGCCTGCCCACCAGGGCTCGCGTCTTCTCGGGCACGTCGGCCTGTGTGGGCAGGACGGGAGTCAGGGTCTGATCAATGGTGGGCACTGAGGCTGGCTCACCTCTGAGCAGGGGAATCTGGGCTTGGGGGGCAGCTGCCTGGCATCAGGCAGGGAGATCCTGGCCATGCACAGACCCAGGAGCGCGGCCAGCTCTGGGCTGGTCTGACGCTGGCGAGTAAGGGACACCCCAAGTGACCAGAGATGGGAGACCCTGGACGCCCCGCCCGCGGTCTGGGGTCCCGGCAAGAGAGCGCAGCAGCCGCTCACCGGACTCGGGGGCTCCTTGTGGCTCCGAACGCTGTGGATGCTCCCGATTTCCGTCTGCGAGCTGGAGTGTGACAGCCCCTCGAAGTAGGGCCTGGGCACGGGGAGGGAGAGAGGTCACCCTCCAGGACCCTCCCCACGCTGATGGCTCAGCCACTATGCCCTTGGGTCTGGTGGCCACACCGGGCTGGCGTGGGGGCAAGGGAACCACAGCCCAGGACAGGATGCCCTGCAGCCCGTCAGCTCCTCCACCAGCAAAGGGCCTCACCCCCGAGACCCGGGCCCTCCCAGCCTGCGCTCAGGGAGGTGGCTGCGCCCAGCAGTCCTCGGCCCGGGGGACCTCAGGCCTCAGCTCACAGAGCGCAGGCTCAACAGTGCAATGACAGTGCTGTCTGCAGGGTCCAGTGAACCCTGGCCAACCAGGTCAAATGCACTGTCCCCGGCAGACAGCCAGGCTGGGGGGGGACTCATAGATTCAAAGACACTTAGAAGCTTTTCGGGCTGACACAGTGTATGGGGCACACGATCTGGTGACAAAGCCACTTGAGGCAGAGAAACGTGAGAGTGAGGGCAGGACTAGGGCCTGTGATGCCCGTGCAGGCTCCCAGCCTGGTGAGCACCAGCTGCCAGCGACCTGGAGGTGGCCTGGGTTAGCCAGCGGCTACAGAAGCAAGGCCCAGCCCAGCAGACGGGGGCAAAGCCCGAGGGCCCCGGGCCTTGCTGGCTGTGCAGGTGGCTGGGCAGCAGGCAGGAAGCCGAGTGGGCCAAGCTGGACCGCCGGAGCCACAGCGAAGGCCAGAGGCTGACCCTGAACCAGAGCCCACGGATGCCGCAGGCGCCCCCACGACAGGCCGACCGGAGGGTCCACAGCTTCACGGGACGCCCACCCTCCCCATGTGCATGTCTTCGGCCAACCGACACCCATCAAAACGTGAAGCCAAAGCCAGGAGGCCACAGGGGCTCTGGACTCCCATGTGGCCCCTGCTTGGCGGCCTCCCTGGACCCCACAGTGACGCCCCCAGGACGGAGGCCACACACACTCCTGCCCTCCCCTGCCCCGGCCAGGCCGACGCCCTGCTCCTGGGGGACACGCCCACTCCCCTCCCCTGCACACAGGGAGGCCTCGCGACCCCAGCAGCCTTTCTCCCCACGGGACAGAACGGCTCGTCCTGTGACGGGCGCCTCGCTCAGCCCCGCTGGGACCCCGGGAGGACCTCTGAGCATCCTTCACACACAGAGCCCCTGCTCCTCCATCCCTGACCCCCCAAGGCTTCCCAACTGGCCTCCTGTCTTCATGCTTGCCTGGGGTTCCAGAGAGCTTACTCCAGAACTCAGGCTCCCGTGCCCCCGTGACACTGGGGGCCATAGGCATGCCCACCTGAGCTTTGGTTTGGGGGTGCTGAGGACACTGTCATCGTCCTCCAGGTCAGGGCCACTGTCGCTGGGGTTCTCCATGTCCAGCGTGTCATACAGAAGGTCCAGGTCCTCCTCCGCCTCGGGGACGTGCTCTGCAGGGTCCTGCTCTGAATCCAGGACCTACGGTGACATCAGATGTGTGCGTGTGCTGGCACGGCAGGCCCCCTTGGCAGGACAGGCGGGAAGAGGGCGTGGGGCCACCGAGCACCCTGTCCCGCACATGCCAGCAGCCCAGATGTGCCAGGCGCCGGGGAGACCTCTGGGGCCCCCAGTCACCGGCGGCCGGGCACGGCTCGGCCACTCCTCCCGTGACCGATCTTCAACGCAGAAGCGCACAGCTGAGGCAGGCCAGCAGCACAGCCCCAGGGCCTCCCTGGCCTCTCACTGTCCCCTCTTCGCCCCCGCAGGCACCCACTGAACCGACTTCTGTCCCCGTGCGTATGCCCTCTTCCAGAATGTCACAGAGACGGAGCCACACGGCAAGCGGCCCTCAGCGTGGCGCTTCTCTCTCCTGGCGGGACATGTGGGAGTGCCCACGTGTGTCTGCCCGCGAGTCCCTGCCACCGCACACCCCGAACGCCGGCTCCGCGCTCTGACCCGCCGCCAGGGGTGGACGTCCTGGGCTTTGTCGCTCCGGACGAGCTTCCGTGACTGCTCATCGGTCTCTGTGTGGACGCGCGTGGATCTGTCGACGGTCACCACCAGGAACGCTGCTGCTGGTGGAATCGCTTTGAGGAACTGCAGGCCGTTTTCCGCCGAGGCTCCCGCCGGCGTTCCACACCCTCGCCGGCGTCTCCCTGTTCCGGTTGAAGTCACAGCTGCTCACAGGGGCCCTTTGGGTCCCGGCGAGGTTCTGGCTTGCGCCTTCTTGCAGGTTTGCCGGCTGTCTGCGTATCTTCTTTGGAGAAAACGTCTCGTCAGACCCTCTGACCAACTGTTACACTGGACAATTAATTTCCTGCCCGGGTTGTCTTTTTATTTTGGGCTGGAAGCATGCACTCCGTCTTCTGGGTACTAGTCTCATGTTGGATCTGTTTCATCTTCGGGACGGCCGTTCGCAGCAGAGGAGTTTTACATTTTGATGGGGTCTGCACCTATTTTCTCTCTGGGTGCCTGTGCTTCTGGCGTCCTGTCCAAGCCACACTGCCCGGCCCGGTCCGCAGAGACCACGCCTCTGCTTTCTCCTAAGACTTCTGCAGCGTGCGGTCTTGCACCATGTCTTAGATCCATTTTGAGTCAATGTCTCTCTACGGTGTGAGGCAGGCGTCCAGCCTCCCTCTCTGGCACGTGCCAATCTAGCTGTGCCATCGCTGTCTGCCAAAACGCCTACTCTCCCCCCATCAAGTGGTCTCGGCAATCTTGTCAGAAATCAGCGAACTGTAAACAGAAGGAGTCAGGGAACCCAGGTGGCTCAGTCGGTTAAACGTCCGACGTTAGCTCAGGTCATGATCTCAGGCCCGTGAGTTCGAGGCCCACATCGGGCTCTGTGTTGACAGCTCAGAGCCTGGAGCCTGCTTCAGATTCTGTGTCTCCCTCTCTCTGCCCTTTCCCCCTCACTTGCCCCCCCCCCCAAAAGCAAATAAATGTTAAAAAAATTTTTTTAATGGATTCACTTCTGGTCCCGCTGATCCATCACACAGTTTTGATTACTGCGCCTCTTCTGAAGTTTTGAAATTAGAAAACATAAGTGCTTCAATTTTGTTCTTTTTAAAGATTGTTTATTCTACGTATCCTGGGTCCCTTGCATTTCCGCGTAAGTTTTAGGACCAGCTGGTCTGCAAAAAGGCAGCTGGGGATGTGGCAGGGACCGTCCTGAATGTGCTGGGCGGCCTGGGGAGAAGCTGACCTCAGCGCCTGGCCTGGAGCCTCCCTGCGCACGAGTGGCCGTCACCCTCAGTCCTGCCATAGCCGCGTGTGGCAGTGACGCCTGGGACACTGACCTGCCACCTCTCCCAGGTAGATCCAGAACCTGCGCACTAGTTTTTCTCTGTGCACGTTGAAGGTAAAAGCAAGGCATTTTTCTTCTGGTTCTGAAGGTGAGCAAGGCCATCACCGCCCACGTGGGGCAGCAAGCAGCTCGGAGAGGCAGCGCGAGCGCCACGGCACGTCCGTGGCGGGGGCCGGGTGTGCGGCACTGGGGCCCACGGAGGCTGCTCTCTGCTCAGCTCTGCAAACCTGACGCTGCTCTAACATACAGGCGGCTCAGAACCAACAGAAACACGGCGCTCACGGCCACACCCCGAATGTCGTCCAGCCTCCCTCCTGGTCTGTTCGCGGAGTTGTGATTTGAGAGACACGCAGGCGGCTGCCACTCGACCCCCAAGGTATCACGGGAGCCCAGGAGGGTTAGAGCAGAGCTGAGACAGGGCCCGGGTGCCCCCAGAGCCCTCACCTCGCCCGGACACCCGCCATGGGCCCGGGTGCAGGCGGGCCCTCACTCACCTCGTCTGACACTTTAAACCTTCGCAGCAAGGCCACGACCTTCTGCTTGAAGTTCTGTTGCTGCAAGACAAGCCGGACAGAATCAGAACCGAAGGAGGCGGGCTCCCTGCAGGGGACGCAGCGGAGGTGCCGCTGGCAGAGGGGAGGCGCGGACGCTGCCTGGGTGGGCTCTGCGAGCGCAGCCCTTTGCCAGCATTTGGAACCACAGCAGCACTAGACTTGGGGACAGACCCAGGAGGGGCACCGGGAGGGGCACCGGGAGAGGGGCACCGGGAGAGGGGCGCCTGGGGGCGTGCGCCATCCCCACGGTTCTTCCAGGGGCCTCCTGTAACCGGCTCCTTCCTGCGGCACCGCCTCCCTCCCGTAGGACCCAGGGTGGACACAGGCTGGGCGGCAGGGACATAGAGGGCTCAGCAGAGACCTCAAGCTCCTGGTGTGCCCAGCGCTCTCTGGCCTCAGAGTCCGAGCCCTGGCCATGAGTGAGGCAGCCGCCCTTAGCCACCGTCAAGGGGGGCGACCCTAGCAAAGGGGGCCCACGCTCCCCTGCACGGACCTCAGTGTGAACGAAGCCTCACACAGGTCCTGGCATGCCCCACCTGCTGTGCCGGAGCCTCCAGAGGAGGCAGGGAGGAGTGTGGGCTTGGGCCCTGGGGCCCCGTCACCCCGAGCGAGGCTTCTGTGTCCACCCACTGTGCTGGCCGGTAACTGTCCCAGTGCTGGGCGTCCTGCGATGGGCTGAGGCCTCCGCTTGGAGCTCCCCCTCCCCCTCCCAGGAAGAAGCCCCACAGGCCGGCCCCACCCTCAGGGCCACTGTGCTGGGCCGGCCAGATGAGGAACAGAAACAAGGGACGGGCCTCACTCAGGGAAAGGGACAGCCTCCCAGCTCTGCTGGTGGAGTGGCCCGAGCAGCACTGTGGTCTGGGAACAGGCCTCCTCCTGCTTCCTCCCCTGCCCCCGGGGCCAGGAGCAACGGCCAGAGGTGAGGCCCCGGACGCCTGCCAGGGAGGCGCTAAAGGACCATGCTCAGCGGCTTGAGGCCGCGTGTTCACGCAGCATCTAAGGGACTCGGCCTCGGGAAAGCTAGCAGAGCCAGGCCGGGGGGCGGGGGGGGGACCCCTCCCAACCCCCTACCCAGGGCCCCCCGCCCCCCGCCCCCCCCAGTGTTAGTAAAACCAGTTTCCACCGACCCTGGTCATGGACGCCGTTCTTACTATCGATCTCCGCTGCTTCTTGGGCTTGCCCACATCGAAGTCCTCCTCGTCCAAGTCCTGGGGAGACAGGGGCCGCGGGCTGGGAGGGCTGCGCCCGCAGGCCCGCACTCCTCACCTGCACGCAGCGCCCCCAGGGGGCCCCGGCTTACCTGCCCCTGCACGGCGTCGTCACTGGCCTCCTGCTCCGAGGAGAAGCTCTCATACTCCTCCTCAGAATAGTTATCTGGGGAAGGAGCACACGGACGGGGGGCGCCTTGAGATTCCGACCGTGTCCCGGCAATGGGGCGGCAGCCAGAGGACCGGCCCTGGGCACATGGGAGCCACGCAGCCCCGACGACACTTCTGGGTGGGGGCAGGGCTGTGCCTCTCCACTCCCACAGCGGCCCCCACAGGCCTCTGACACTTCAGCCTGGCCCTTGTGCCTGACTGTGGCCCCCACGTGCCCTCCCACGCCTCAGGGGAACAGTGGCCCCACGGTGATGGGCAACAGCCACGCCAGGACTTGTGCCCGACCCTGGCAGGCATCATGGTCAGCCCCAGGGCCTCCTGCTGAGCTCCTGGCTGCGGGACGCGGGGCTGGGCTGCGGGGCACGGGGATGGGATCCCCCAGCCCAGGCGCCCAGAGGAGGCATGATGTTGCCATGAGGCTGCGGCCCAGAGGGAAACCGCAGACCCTTTCGGCCCCTCCCCGGCTTCTCAAACCCAGCAGGACAGGAAGGCAGACACACCTGTGGACTTGGCCTTGGGCCCAGCCTGCATGGCACTGTCCTCGTGGTCAATGGGCTGGCTGGACAGGGAGAAGATCCAGACCTCAGCCACCTTCACAGAGGCCTCCTTGGTGCTGCTGCAGAGGCTCAGAACCTGGCCGCCCTCGGACGGGTGCTGCATCACCTGGGGGTGGGGCTCGGCTCTAGAAAGCAGCCTGGGGCAGGGCCAGCACCCGGCAGCCCCCCCTTCTGGGTGCGTGTGAGCAAGGGCGAGAGACACAGCGGGCGAGAGACACGACCAGGCGGGGGCAGCCGGACAAGAGGAGGCCATGGGAGACGGTGTGCCGGCCATGGGAGGACGCCGGCCAGGAACTGGGGGTCGGCACTAACTGGGGACTGAAGCTGCCAGACAGCGGAAGGACTTCGCAGCAGCGAACACTGTGTGACGCTGTGGCTGTGGGCCACCAGCCCCTGGGATCCCGGCCCAGGGACCTGCGTCTGGGGGGGACCACGGAGGACCAGCCAGCAGCATGGGCTGGGGGTGTCATGCGGCAAAGCCAACACCTGCCAGGCAGGCCCACCAGGCTGGTGAGTCCTTAGAGCTGTTTCCGTCGGGAGAGACTTCAAGCAGACCAGGGAGAGGGGCACCTGCCTCCGTGCACCCCATGCACTGGCCATGGTAACAGCCTGTGGCCCACATTGGTCCCTCAACCCAGCACTGCCATCATCCGAGCCCTGTGTGGGGTCCCAGGCCACATGAGGATGGCGCAGGGTCAGCTGGGTCAGCCCACTCACACGTGGCGCCCTGCCCTGCCCCAGGTGGGCACTAGCATAGCTCTGCATGGGCATCAAAGTGGCCTAGACAGCACAGACCGACAGCCCAAGGCGGTGAAGGCCCCCAGCACAAGAGACACCAGGTCCGCCCCACGGCTCCCAGAGGCCCCAGGAGAGACTCAGGGCTCTGCTCCTGAGCCCCACCCCAGCTACACTGCGGGACGCCAGGTCCTCCAGGACGAGGTGGCATCGGCCCATCGGGGTCTGTGCTGACGAGCAGCCCCTGTTCCCCCAGGAACTTCCTGACGTTCACGTCAACTGCTGACGTGGCGCAAGCACGTGCCACCCCCCTAGGCAGGGCGGACGGAAGGGAGCATGGATGTCCCGGGGGGCCAGCTGGGGTGGGGGCGCTTGCTGGATGCTCCCCCCGGGACAGCGCAGGACGGACCCACGCTGGGCCAGGATCTACTCTTGGCCAAAGGGCAGCCCAACCACACAGGCCATCGGGCGAAGCACGGGGGTGGGGGGGCAGCAGGCCGAGCGGGGACGCACTCACCTCAGCCATGCGGATGGAGCCCGCCGCCAGCGTCTTGTAGCCCAAGATCGTCCGGTTCTTGTACCGTTTTCTCCGCTGCAGCATGATCTGGAGCTTGTTGCCTTCTCTTTTCAAGAAGTGAGGGTACTGCAGAGAGGGGGAGTCACGGCTGCTGTCTGTGCCAGCCGCCACGCTGGCCAGGCTCACTCCTGGCCAGGCCACCGTGTGCCTCAGTCTGCGACACAGTAAAAGCCGCCGCCTGCAGACATGAGCAGCCTGCCGGGCCACTGGGCAATCGGTGGGGCCGTGGCCACCCAGCACAGCTGCCCACGATGCTGACTGCAGAGGGCGTGGGCCCGAGTGGGGCTGGTCCAGGCCGCCCTGCAGACCAGGCCAGGGGCTGTGGCCTCAGGGCTCGTGTGCACGGCTGTCACGGCCCCAGAGCCGAGCACTTACAAGGGTGAGCTGCACACCCTGTGAACCACATTCCGATCCTGGCCCCCAAAGTCAGCGCGCAACCCAGAAGGTCCTGTGGTGGCGCCAGAACTAGGGTCGTGTGCCCCCTGGCCCCGGGCACAGCCAGACAGGCCTGGGGGCTGGCGGGGGGTGGGGGCCGGCAGGGTTCTCATGGACTTCACTAAACCCCAGCCCTGCGTGACGGACTCGCAAGGAGAGAAGGCTTCAACAGGATGTGGCAGACGCCCACGACGGTATCCATCTTTAATGCGAGTGCCTCACCCCACAAAGAGAAAGCAAGGCCAGCTCTCTGGGGGTCCAGGGCAGGGGCTGTTTCTCACTGGGGGGCACGTGCCACAGTCACACTGAACCCAGCACACTTTGAAGGGGTGTGAACTTGCGGTACTGTGGGTCCGTATGTTCCCCCCACCTCTTCTAAACACTGGAATACGCCCTTTCAAAGAGCTTTTCTTTCTTTAAGTAATCTCTACACCCAATGTGGGGCTCGAATTCACAACCTCCACTGACTGAGCCAGCCGGGGGCTCCCAACACGGCCTTTTGAGGGTGAGGAGAGGCCTCCCTACGTTCTCCTCACAGCAGGAAGAGGGAAAGCGCGATCTAACAAAGCGCACATCTTCTCAGGTCCCAGGGGGGCCGAGTGGGGAGGGCAGGCCCACCTGCAGCGAGAAGGTCAGCGCCAGGTCGGTCTCCACTTGTCCACTGGGGGGCAGCACGATCTCGTGGGAGCGCAGGATCCGTTTGGAGCCCTGGGACACAGCGGGGCAGGTGCTCGCTCACCAGAGGAAGCCGGCGAGGCCGTCCTGTGGGCTCCCCGGACACGCTCAGGACCCAGGGCCGCGGGCCAGGGGCGGAGGCGTGAGCACGGGATTCCCCAAGGCACCGCTCGGGGGACTTCTCAAGAGCCTTAGAAACGTCCGCGTCCTGTGACCCTCCGAGTCCTCCCCTTGCTGCCCAAGAGTGGTCCCTGCCACACTTCATGTGACAGCACAGCAGCGGAGTCGGGGTAAGTGGACGACACCTGTAGGAACAGGTGTGCAAGACGCCACCCATCTCTGACGGGGGGCTGCCTCCCCAGAAAGAAAATGCGGTGCAGGTGCGGTAACCCGTGGCAGCACCATCAGGGGGCCCGAGGAGAAGTCTAGAAACACACCTGCAAACGTACGGACACAGGCACAGAGCACAGCGCAGGGTGTAAGGAGGCCTCAGATCACCGGGGGAAACTGGGCACCAAACATACAGATCCTCAAACCCTCTACCAAAATAAACCCCAAATGCATTAAACATGTTCCTCACAGTATTGTTTCAAAAGCAGCTGCCCCAGGGGCGTCTGGGCGGCTCAGTCGGTCAAGCATCCAACTTTAGCTCAGGTCATGGTCTCACAGTCTGTGAGTTCGATCCCCGCGTTGGGCTGTGTGCTGACGGCTCAGAGCCTGGAGCCTGCCTCAGATTCTGTGTCTCCCTCTCTCTCTCCCCCTCACCCACTTGCACTCTCTCTCAAAAACATTAAAAACATTTTTTAAGTGGCTGTCCCAACATGGACATGGCAGAAGAACACGGGCAGACCCGGGAGGCAGGATGCTAAGTGCAAGAAGTCACAGGACGGACAAGGGCAGCCCCACATCTGCAGGGCGCCAAGAGGAGGTGGGTTCAGAGCCACAAAGGAGAGGCGTGGCTACCAGGGTGGGGGTGGGGGAGCTCCTGAGGCGTCTGACCAAGAGGAGGGTGCAGAGAAGCGGCTGAGAGCAGGGCGGGGGTGGGTCCAGGACAAAACACAGATGTGTGGCAGACAGGAGTGACAGGGAGGGGTCCTGGGCACAGCTGTGGGGCCAGGTGGATGGCCTCGGGACCACATGGCATTGGCTGCTCCCAGCCCACGCAGACCGGTGGAGCACGCGGACCAGCACCCGTGTCCCTGAGCTCACGGGGTCCATGGGTGTGGGCTCCAGCAGCCTGGGATTGGGGGTGAAGCAAGCACTCTGTCCCGTGGGGCTGACAGTCTGGGGGCCCCAACAGGAAGCAGAGCTGCGGGGGGAGGGGCACTGGGAGGAGGCGCCAGCACATTCAGTGCCTGTGAGCATGGCCCCTGGGGGAGGGAGGGGCCCATCGGTGGGGGGTACATGTCTGCAAAGGGCCACATGAAGCACCGCCTGAGCAGCCGAGGACTGAGCGCCTCCTGACTTGGCAAGTGGACAGGGAACTGGTGTCCCTGAAGGGGACCCCCCTGCAGAGGGGCTGAGGGCTGCGTGAAGGCAATGCTGAGGGCCTGAGGGGCTGGGGTGGGGACCGGGTCAGGTCCTCCTGGAACAGTGGTTCCAAGGCAGGGTCCTTTGCGGACCAGAGGGAGAGAGGGGTGTGAGGACGAGAGGCGGGCACTGCTGGGCCGGCCCTGGGTCAGAGGCTGGTGGAGAAGGGCCAGCGGGTGCCCGGCACACATGCGAGGGTGTGGCAGCCGGTCTGCGCCACGATTCTGCCCTGGGAAGGTCCACGTGTGAGTGACCCGCACGCTCACTTCCCCCCCACGCTCCCGGAGTGTGTGGCGTCCAACCGAGCCGAGCGTCAGGGCCCTCCTCCAGGTCAAGCGCAGGGGCAGAGGGCTGCCGGAGCGGCGGAGCCCACACACCCCCTGGGCCTGGGCGGCACGGCCTCCGGCGCTGACGGCCCTCACCTGCATCTTGACGGCAATCACCACGGAGACGAGCTCCTTCTCCAGCTCTGTGAACACCACCAGCTTCTTCAAGGTCAGGCTGCACAACCTGCAGAGGGCACGGGGCTGCTCAGCACGGCCCGCGCCCTCCCTCGGTCCTCGAGCCGCGGAGGAGGGCCGGCTCCCAGCAGCTCCAGCCCCAGGTGTGGCCTTCACATCTCCCCGGGGACCCTGGCTAGGCCTAGGGCCACCCTCAAGGCTTCCTGCAGGTGGTGCGGGCCATTCCGCATCCCCTTGCTCCAGAGGGTTCCAGGGGGCAGGTCTCCTGCTTGTGCGGGCGGCTTGACGCAGGTCTGCGGGCAGGGGAGGCCAGGGAAGCGCGCGCAGACCAGGGAGGCTCCCAGGTACCAGGTGCTGGCTGCCCACCCGAGCGCAGCCTCGTCAGGCCCCGCCCCCGCCCCGCCCCTCCTTTCGACCAGGCCCACCGGGGCATTCCAGGGCCCCGCCCCTCTAGACTCGTCCCGTCCCGCCCCTCACCTCGCCCCCGCCCCCGCCCCAGGTCTCTGGCCAGAGGCCCCGAGCCTCCCCGGAACCCTTCCAGTCCTCACTCTACCTCCCACTCCGGGCGCAGGGGCCTGGGGGCAGGGGCCAGGGGACCACGCCCCCACTGTGCCCCTCGGTACCTGGGTGCCCTTGCTTCTACTGTCGCTGCAGCGTGTGCCTCGCACACCTGCCATTAAGGAACGCGTCCACGGAGCCTTCCCTTCCGGGAGGCAGCGGCCCCTGAGGGCCCCCAGAACAACCCCACCAGGGAGCCCGGGCCAGGGAGGTGGGAAGCGGCGGGGGCGGGGCCAAAACCGAACTCAGCCGGGGCCTCCCTCCGCAGCTCCCTGAAACCCTGGCTCGGTTTCCCGCCCTGAGGCTGGTGGGCTGCTGCCAGGACAGCGCGGTGCCCAGCTTCACCAGGAGTCAGGACTGCCATGGCCGGCCACACAGCTCCGAGGGCCGGCATGAGTCCCGGACACCTGTGCCGGGGGCACACAGGCCCTGTTTGGGAAAGGCACTGTGCCCAGGTGAGTCACTCAGTCCCCGAAGCGCGGCAGGACAGGTGTGGCCGTGGCCAGGACAGGGAGTGCGGCCATCCGCTGACACCAGACACTTTGCCTGCTCACATTTCTACATCCAGACAGCAGAGAGCGACCCTGCAAGGCAGGTGGGCTCAGGTCTGGATACAGGGCCCTGGGTCGAGAGGGGGTGGGGCTCGGGGGGCCTGTGGTCAACGGTGTGGCCTTGGAAAGTTCCATGGGCTCTCTGAGCACTTGCCAACCACCCATGGGGCAGAGACACCCACCATCATCCTGGGCATGAAGACCCTCCTTTTCTGTGTTTTATTAGATTCTGTGTTTACCTTTTTGACATCAGTTCACTGTAGGGCCAACTACCGTTACATCTCCCCTGAATCCAGGGCCCATACTCTGAACCCCTCCTTAACTAACCGTCAACACCAACCCAGTATCCCCTGCCCTAAACACCCAGGGCCAGCCCCCAGGACCTGCTGCCTCCTGTTTCTAGGGACGGCAGCGAAGGACAGTGAACTCTTCTCTCAACGGCAGTCACCTCTGATAAGCTAGGACAGGCACCAACCACGCACGCCCCGATGCGGCACTCAGGGCTACTGCACTCCACTGAGCCCGCAGGGGCCAGGGCACAGCTGCGAGGGCCTCCCAGGCAGCGAGGCAGGTGACCGGCAGCAGGAGGCTCCAGGCTGGGAGGTGTCCCTCACGGTCCTGACACGCAAGAGCCCCGGGGAAGCCTAGCCTGCTGTGCCCAGCAGGCCACTCTGAGTCTGTGTTAACGGACTGCAGAGATGTCACGGAGAACCGGAGCTGCTTCATCTCTAAAGAACAGAAGTGTGTTCACATAAAGTGTGTTCTCTGAGCCCCGTGAACTCAGCTAGAAATCAACAGCAGAGGGGCACCCAGCCCACTTGGTCCATGGACTCTAGATCTCAAGGTCAGGACTTTGAGCCCCATGTTGGCTGAGGAGCCTACTTAAAACGAAAACAAAAAGCCCAAACAAACAAAAAGAAATCAACAGTAGACAGGCAGCTGGAAACGCCAACCACTGGGGACAGTAGGCAGCACTCCGACCCAGGAGGGAAGCTCAGAGGAAACCGGAAGTCCTAGCGGCGACCCCTGGGAGGCAGCCCCTGGGCCTCAGCTCGCTCACGCTGGGCAGTGGGAAAGGTCTCCAGTGTCCAGGCTGGGCGCCACCTCACGACCCCGGGAAAGGCGGCAACGGAGCCCAAAGCGAGTGGGGCCAGGAAGTAAGAAGACAAAAGCAGAAACGAAATCAAAGATGAAAAAAATACGGAAATAAAATATAGAGTAAAGGCCAAAATAAAAACAAAAACTCGATCTTTGGGAAGAGCAATAAAACGGATAAGACCTCTAGACCCACAAAGAAAAGAGGACAAAACAGGCAATACCAGAAATGAAAGCTCACAGGGGCCTCACCAACACTGACCGAGGATGGAGGGGGAGAAATCTGGGGGCTCAGACACAATGTAACAGCAATGTAACAGAATGTAACAATATGCAATGACATCCTAAAGCTACAGACTGGGGCTGATCATGAACAGATCATCTGAACAGCCTAATCCATCAAAGAAATTGAACAGCTAGCCACTTTCTGAAAAAGAAAACTCTAGGTGGACTTAACCCGACATCAAGAGATAAAACACCACCAATTCCACATCATATCTCTCAGAAAACAGAAGAGGAGGAAGTACTTCTCAACTCGTTCTGAGGTCAGCAAGTACCCTGACACCAACACCAGATAAAAACATACAAAAAAGAAAACTATAAACCAATATTCTTTTATGAACACAGACGTAAAGATCTTCAACAAGATATTAGCACACAACTCCTCATATATGAAAAGGAATGAACAGAACCTGCCACCACCCTGTGGGTCTGTTCCAGGAATTCTAGGCTTGTCAACATTTGTAACCAATCAGTGTAATTAACCCCAGGCTAAGAAAAAAAAATTGACAAAATTCAATTCCATTTGTGATTAAAACTCTTGGCCAACTTGGGGCAGAAAGGAGCATCCTGAAGGGCCAATGTCATGCTGCGCGCGCAAGACGGACCAGCACCTGAGGCCGAGAGGCCTCCCCCTCCCTGGGGTAGGCTGGCCCCTGCAGCCCGGCCCAGCAGGCTGAAGGCCTGCCTGCGCGATAAGGCAAGAAAATGAGACAAAAGCCACATGGGATGGAGAAGAGAAAACACAGCTCTTGTTTGCAGACCACCCAGCAGTTCCGCAGCACACCCCCAGGAATGTGGAAATGTGAACGCCCCCGAACCAATGAGCATGGCGAGATCACAGGATACAAGTTCAACAGGTAAATTGTCTCATATCTACATATTAGCAATGAACGACTGGAAGTCAGTTTTCTAAAACTTCCATTTGTAGGCACTCCAAAGCAAACGGAAACCCCTGAACACAATGAAACCAGGGCGGGGCCTGCCAGCTGATGAGAGCGGGTGGCCAGGGGTTCTGAGCCGCTGCACGGGCATCCGCGCTCCCCAGACCAGGCCTGAGGCTCAGCGCCCCTGAAATCCCAGCACGACACTTTGGCACCTACCAGTAAACGGATTTTTAAGTTCACATGGAACGGCAAAGGAACTAGGCTGATCCAAAGGACTCTGAAGAGGAGAACCCAGGAAGGTGGGGGCTGTCCAGACCTGCAGGGCCTGTGGCCCCCAGGGTGGCGTGCTGCTCAAGAGGGGCAAAGCAGGGAGGTGCGGGACGGAAGCAGGAAGTCCACTATACTAGACTTCACCAAAATTTTTTGAAAAAATGGAAAGAAGCTAGAACTTGAGAAAATACTTGCAAACTGCATATATGACCAAGGGTTTAATCCACAATATATAAAGAACCCTAACACTCAACAATAGGGAAAAAAAAGTAGGCACAAAATTGCAAATGCTTCACCAAAAAAGACATACGGACAGTAAACGAGCATATGGAAATATTCAAATGAAAACCAACAGCAGTCACCACCTCACACCTACTGTAGGGCTGGTTCTGGGTGGACTGTCCAGTGTCCCGAGCCTGGTGGAGGGGGCAACGGGGGCGTCAGAGCTGTGGGCAAACATGGGGCAGGCTGAACTTTACTGTGAGTGGTAAACAGTAAGTTTTCAAAGTTAAACAAAGCCACAAGCCCTGAGGGAGGTATCAGCCCGCTGCAGACAGGAGGCCTTATCGGGGTCCTGCTGAGGATAAACCATTATCTGAAATGCCTGCACAGCCCTCGTTTGCCACAGGGTCTCTAGCTCCTCAGGGCGTTCACGCTTCCTGGCGGGACGGGGCGGGGTCCAGGGCAGGCCGGCACCTGCTGGCCATGGCGGGGGCGGAGACGACAGTACGGCGGCACCCGCTCTGCTGGGTCCTCGGCACAGGGGCCCCTCGGGAGGCCATAAGCAGAGCCACGGGCTTTCTGGTGGAAGGGAAGGTGAGCTCGTGGCCATGCAGAGGGTCCGTCTACACCGGCGCTGAGCCGCCTGCCTCTCCAGAGTCAAGCCTCCCAGACGGGTGGGACAATCACAAGCCATTTGGATTGCCCCTACCTTTTCTTTTTTTAATTCTAAGATATATTCGAGCTGATGCTACTTGTGCAAACAACATGAAAAGCAGAGTCCTTTGCACGCAGACCCTGAGCCAGGAGGAAGAAACGCTCCTTGTTTTTACACAAGACCGGTTCTCAGAGAAAGGCCTGGGGGCCGGGTGGGAGCACGGGCGCTTAGGGAAACCGTGAGCAAACCCGCCGAAGAACCCTGCGCAGGACGTGCGCCACGAAGCGGGGCTGTCCCTGTGTCAGACGTCCTGCGAGCACGCCGGCCTCGGGACAACGCACGAAACCCCAGTGTCCCGGCCGGGGGAACCGCCCCCCACGGTGGCGTCCGGACAGCCCGCGAGAGGCACAGCCAACCCTGGGGAAGTGCTGTTCTGGTTTTCTGAGGCTTCCAGAAACATTGCAGTGACATCACTGTCCCCACCTACCCCACAACCAGAATCAATAAGGAGATGGAGATCGGGACCAGAACTACTGACCCCCACTGTGTGCCTCTCGCCCCCTCTCCTCCCCTGCTGTGGGACCGCCATCAGGGGTGGGGGGTCTCCTTCCGGGAGTTGGCCAGCATCCCCTAATTGGCCCCCCACCCCGTTAGCTGGGGGTCCATTTCCCAGCCAGAGGCCACAGTCCTGCCTGGAGGACGGCTGGTCGAGGCCCCTCCAGGGCCAGGTGGTGGGACCCACAGGGGTGACGTGTGGCGCCCCCTGTTGGTTCCTTCTCCAGGCTGCAACGTCAGGGCCCAGGCAGCCACCCTGGACTGCAAACACCCGAGGGCTACCCCAGGCGGAAGTGGGGGGTCGGTGTTGGCTCCCTGTTGGTGCCAGACTGCCAGGCACGCTGCTTTCACCCGCCCCCCACCCCCACGGCAGGGCATTGTTTCTGAGGTCACACAGTGCACGTCAGGCTGCCAACGTGTCTGTGACGTGTCCTCTCCACCCCACACCTGGTTTCTCTCAAGCAGCGGCAGCGCTGGGCCACCTAACAAAGGTGTCGCATGGCCCTGCCCGTGGTGCGCTCCGCACCGTGCACACACATGGCCTCACCGCCCTTGGCCGGGTCCCTGCAGACACGCAGCCACACACCCTGGTGCGGGCTCTGCCCAGGGCGCTGTTACACCACACTCCCAGGTTATGGGACTAACGTGCACCCCACTGGCCCCAAGGCGTGTTGACTCGACGGCCACCAGGGCCAGGCGGCCCCCGGGGGCGGGAAGTCCAAGACCAGGCTGTCCCAGGCCTCCGTCCTCGGCTCATGAGCGCTGGCCCTCACATCCCTCCCGCTGCACAGGTGTACCCTGGCCATCAGTCCTACCGGACTAGGCCCCACCTGGCCACCCCCCGTTTTCTAAATCTCCCTCCGAGTGGTCTCACCGCCTCAGCCTCCGCCTCTGCAAGGCCCCAGCCCCAAACACGCCCCCCGAGCTGCTTCAGGGTTAGGGATCGACACGTGACTTGGAGGGGACGCGCCGCGGCTCACCAACAGCCGAAGCAGCGGTCTTTAGGTCTGGGGCTGTGTTCCCAGCTTGCACTTGCTGCGGGGACGTGCCCACGGCCCGAAATCGGCCTGCGGCCTGGCCGTGCCTCCGCCTCTTTCTAGTGCGGGGACTCGCTTACTCCAGACGCACACGCAGACTCCGCCTCCGGGCTGCAGGCCGTCACATGAAGGTGTTTCCGAAGTGTGTTTACGCAATGCACGTCCCCTCGGTCTATGCTCCGGGGCACCCTGTTCTCTGAGCCCGGCCCCCTCCTCCCAACCGCTCCGCCTGCTGTTGCCCCCGGGTCGTTCAGGCGCCCAGGGCTGTTCCTGCGTGCGGAGACGGCTACATTCACAGGTGTCCTGGCCCCCTGCCCGCCTCTGAACAGGCGGGCAGGGGGCCCTCTCTGAAGCCTGCTGCGGTTGCGTGTGTGATTCTGCACCGCCCTGAAGGAAGAGGAAGGTAAGGAAGGTACAGACACCCGTCACTCTTCCCTAAAGTCGCCTGTTTCACATAAGCCACAGGCCTATTAGCTCGCGGGGTTCTTCCCCCACCTGGGTCCTCGCACGCCTGATTTCTGTCTGGGGAGAGGGTTCAGGGAGGGTGGCCCCTGTTTCCTGTGACCCCACCACAGACATGCCACTGGGGCCCACCAGCCAACCCTGGTCCCCTCTTCGTGCAAGCGAACCACCTGGGCACCTCCTTGCGTTTGTTCAAGTGTGGGCGTGCGCCCAAGACCTGTTTCCCCCTGTCTTTCCGAGGCGGGTGGCCTGGCCGTGTGTAAGGCCACAGGGCAGTACGGCCTCCCCGGCATCTCCCGAAGCTGTCCCGTCACAGGTCATCCACGGTGTGTGTGTACGTGCGTGTGCGTGTGGGGGGAATCACGTGAGCTGCCTCTGGTCCTGGCAAGGGGGTGCCTGTGCCTCCGTGTGTGAGGGGCCCTGAACACACACTTCCATCCTTAGCGTCTCTGGTTCCTGCCGTGAGGGAAGAGCCAGCCCACAGGACAGCATCCCCGTAGTGCTTGGCAGAGGTGCCCCTGACCCACGACAACTGGATGCCCAGGCTGGGCTGTAATCGGGCTGGAGCAGGTGCAGGGTCCCTGGCCCCTGGGCCTCTGTCTCCACACCAGCTCTGGGCGCTACGGCTTCCGTGTGTTCTAGGGTCAGTGGTCTTCATGGAGGGGGGGCCAGGGGGCCAACAGGATGGGACAGAGCCCCTGGATGGAGGGCAGGCCTCCTGGCTGCTGCAGGGAGCCCCCCACATCCAGACCACGAACAGAAAGGCCAGCCTGGGCACCAGGCAGGGGCTGGACACCTGGGTCGTGAGGGCCAGCGTCTGGAGGAAGAGGGAGGTGCTGGCAGGTCAGGGTGGGGGTGGAGAGCAGCTGGGGGCTGGGGTGGTAGGAAGGAGAGCAAGGGAGATGGTCTCACAGGAGCGGGGGTTCCGGAGGGTGGGCCACGACCACTCCTGGGTGACCTGGACTGGCAAGGCACAGGACCTGGAGGGCAGGGGCCACGTCAAGTGTGGGATCGGGGTGAGGGGTGGGTGTAAACGGAGCCGTGGGACCTGGGGACAGAAGGCTGGTGGGGGGAGCGGAGCACCCTGTGAAAGGGAGAGCGGGGCTGCAGGGGCCTCCCCCAGGCCCCTCAACAGCCCCACAGGCCGGAACACGCACAGCCAGGGAAGCAGGGTTAGGCGCTCTGCCCTGGGGTCAGGGAAGGTGCCCTGGGGAGGGCAGCAGCAGGGGGCAACCCTGGCCCCCAGGGTGGTGACGGGGGAGGGGGGACAAGATCCTGACGTCCCCTGGTTTTAGCGAGTTGCCGAGTAAGCGGCATCACAGAAACCTCACAGAAGTCTGCTTTTGCAGGAATTGTGTACGCACGAGGCCTGCAAGGAGCACCCGGTGTTCCTGGGAGCACGCCGCCCCCCATCCTGTCCCGACCTCGGGACCCTCACGCCGGCCCCCCTGCGCCCTATTCCTGCTCCAGAGACAGGGCCAGCACCCCGCTCCCCAGGGACCTCAATTCCAAGTTGGAGCAGAAGAGGGACCCCCTGCTACATCCTCACGTGTGACACAAACCAGAGATGGGCCCGTGTGTACGCGGTGGCCAAGGAGGCGTGGGAGTGCCGCCAAATCCCCGGAGCCTGGGTGGCAGTGGGCACTCACGAGGAGGTGCGTGGGGACAGCTCTCCGAGGGTGGGGTCTGGGTGGGGCACCACAGGGGTCCCTCAGGCTCCAGGGGGTCAAGGGACAGAGGAAGGTCGTCTGAGGCTTTGGGACCCTCAGGCAGGTCCCTCTGCAGGCAGACCTGCCACCTGTCTCGTGGGCTCCTCTCTGGGTCTCCGGCCGAGTCCAGCCAGCAGCGAGGGCCAGAGCTCGCCAACAGCACGGTTCCCACACCCCACCCCTTCCTCTGCAAGTCTTAATCGCCACAGCATTATTTTGGGGAACACTCTGGCAACCTCTAGTTCCCTTTTTTATGGCAGTAAAATATATGTAACATAAAACTTACCATTTTTAATTGTGCACTTAGGAGGCATTAAGCAACTTCACACGTCACACATCCATCACTAACGTCCATCTCTAGAACTTTCCATCTCCCCCAACCTCCATCCCCGTTAAACGCTCACCCCACCCCCTCCCCAGCCCTTGGCACCCCCAAGTCCTGCTCTGTGTCCGAACTGACCGACTCCATGTCCCTCAGGGCGGCGTCCTCGCAGTCCACCCACGTGGGAGGGGCCAGAATTTCCTCCGCCTTCAAGGCTGGTGGGAACCCCCCATTTGGATGGGCTTGTTTATTCATTCCCCCAGTGGTGGACGCAGGCCACTGTGCGTCATGCCGTTTCCAGTTCCTTCGGGACACCCAGCCGGGAGTCCGGCTGCTGGGGGCTCAGGGCTGCGCCACTTACGTCCCGGCCACCAAAGCGCGGGGTTCTGGCTGTAACTTTCAGCCAAAAACTTTCACCAGCACAGCTCTCCCAGAAACAGGGCTCCACAAGCCCGACAGGAAGGGAAGACGGTCTCTTCTCCTAAGTGTCCCCCAGGCCTGTCCAGGGAGTGAGGACACCCGTGTGCCGCACTCGCTCGCTTGCTGACTCACTGGCTGTGGACTCTGGGCAGACAGCGCATGGAGGACACACTGACCCCTCCAGGGACCGATGTGTCAGGAGACCTGGAGGAGGGGGCCGTGTCCCCACCTGGGCCCTGCCTGCAACTGGGCGCCTGCATGGCCGGGGGAGGGGCCCAGATGACGGATCCTGCCTAGAGGAGCACCAAGGCCCCCAATCTCTTTTCTGTCTGTTTCCACCTGTTTCTGCTCCATTCTCTGGCTCTTCTCGGCTTAGTCTGGCCCCTTGTGCTGAATACCTTCTGTGTCTGCCATTGAGTTCTGGTGGCCATGATGGAATGTTCTGAAATGTTCTTTCACCAGAGCTTCCCATTCCCATCTCACAGATGCAGCGGTGTGCTACTGTTGAGTTCTGCCCCCTGCTCACCCACTCTCCCTTGCTCTGCCGGTCCTGGCCGCTGGTGGCCGCTGGAGTCCAGAGAAGGGACAAGGCGGCCACCAGGCTCCGGCCTCTGCCTTGGGCACCTGTGCCTTGGCTTCTCCCCCTCCTGCAGGCTGACCCAGCAGCCCTGGACCTCCTCCCAGGCTTCTCCAGAGGCTCCAGCCCTCCTTGGCTCTGCTGGGCATCAGGAGGAGGCACGCCAGCACCCGAGCCCTCTCTGGTCTTCTGTACATCTTCCCAAGATGGAGAGTTCCCAAAATGCAGCGTCTCTCCAGTGTGGGCCTGTGTCCTCCGGACCACCCAGGAGTGAAGCCCAGGCCCTCCTGCCCCTGCTTCTCTCCATCTCCTGGACCCCCTCTGCTGTGTCTTCCTCTGCACCTGCCCTGTGGCCCCGTGTGGTCATGCCGACGCCCGCTGGTATGGAGATGTCTCTGGGTAGGCCCGACAGGCAGCGCCTCCAGAGATGTCCTAGACTTCCTGTACCGCCAGCCCAGGATCCGAGCCCGTCTGCACTCAGCCTCCTTGTGACCCCCTAATCCCTGCGATCGGGCCCTGCAGCCATATCACTGCCTCCTCCCTCCTGAGGGCCCTGGGCGCTAGGAAACACCCACCGCCCACCACCCCAACCCGTCTGGACTGGCCCCCGGGCCTAGAACAGCGCCCAGCACACACAGGTAAGTCCTCGCCAAGGAGGAGGGGGGCTAGGTGCACCAAGCCACGTGCAGGAAGGCATGAGACCCCAACGCAAGACCCCAACTCTTCCTGAGCTGGGAAGCGCGGACGCTAGCACAGCGAAGTCAGAGATGGACGACAGATGCGGGAAGACAGCTGCTGGCAGACAAAGGGCCAAAGTCCCAGAAACAAAGCCTCTTACAGAAGCGCAACAAAGAGACAAACAATCCACAGAACGTGGGCGACAGCCACGAAGAGGCAGCCCACAGAAGTGCAGACCCACAACCCCAGTGACCTCAGGCTCCAGAACCTTCCAGGGCTGCTGTTCACCCCCTGCTGCCTGGAGCCCAGAGGGCACAGCAGGTCATGCTTCTCACCTCCCACCAAGGGACACTTCCCCTCCCATGTGCACCTAGGATCTGTGAGTCAGGGCATCAAGACCCTCAGCCCCCAGCAAGCGTCCCCCAGGAGTGGTGGGCTGTCCCTTGAGATGTCCATACGCCCACCGGTCAGCCACACGCCCCAGCCCACTGCCCACTGCTGCTCCTGAGCTGTGAGCCTGGGGTGCCCCCCGCTGCTGGCAGCCAGGTCCAGGCGGGCCACACACCACATGGGCTTGCCTGCTGCTGGTCTCCCCAAATCTACACCCATCCTGCTCTCTCGAATCTACACTCATCTTGACTCCCTGCATCTATACCCATCCTGCTCCTGAAGCTACACCCATCCAGCCCCTCTGAATCTACACCCATCCCGACCCCCGAATCTACACCCATCCTGTCCCCCAATCTACACCCATCCTGTCCCCCAATCTACACCCATCCTGACCACCTGAATCTACACCCATCCTGACCACCTGAATCTACACCCATCCTGCCCCTGAGGCTACACCGTCCTGCCCCCCTAAATCTACACCCATTCTGACCCCCCTGAAGCTACACCCATCCTGCCCCAACCTACACCCAGACCGACCCCCTCCCTCATCTTAGACTTACTCTTGTGGTGAAAATACACATAATAGGAAATTGATCATTTTAAAGTGTTCCAGTCAGTGGCACTTGGTGCATGCATAGCATCGAGCAGCTACCACCTTTGATTCCAGAACATTCTCATCAGCCTACAAGGAAAGCCCTGCCGCTTGGCTGTCAGCCATGGCCTCCCCCAGCTCCCCTGAGGGTCCTCCTGCCGGACGGCTCACAGACAGGGGCCCACGCACACAGGCAGCCGCAACACCTGCCTCTTGACCGAGCGACTCCCGGATTCGTGCCGCATCCTCATTCCTCTACAGGCAGGACGACCTCTCTGCACGGCCTGTTTATGCGTCGTCCCCCTTCTGGCAGTTGTGGACGGCGCTGAGTATTCGTGTAGGAGCCTCCCCTTATCCGAGGGGCCGCACCGAGACCCCCTGAAACCTCGATGGTCCTGGCCCCCATGTGTACATGTCTCTACACGCACACCCAGGATAAGGTTGAATTTACAAATGAGGCACAGGAAGCGGTCAACAGCCGTGGCTGATGGTACAGGACAATCCTAGTGATACCAGTCAAGACAGGCTGTGTGGCCGTGGTGACCTGCACTCAGCCTGCCTGATATGGCGGGGGACAGAAGACGCCGGGGACGAGGCGAGTGAGGTGAGCAATGCTGGCTTGTGGCGAAGCGGGAGGCTGCGCCGCCCCCGAGCACGCTGGGAGGAGGCCCACCTGCCCCAGACCGTGGCGGCCATGACGGGCTGCTGGGCCACGTTTGGCCAGAGTCCCTGCCCCTCTCAGGAAAGACTGGCTTGCAGGGCCACGTGGTAACCCGTTTAACTTTCCAAGGGCCTGCACACTGCTCCCGGGCAGCCGAGCAGGGGCCCGGCAGGCCCAGCCCTCTGGACGGCACCCGGCACCCACAGCGGGCAAGAACATTTTATGGGTTTCTGCTCTGGCCCTCGAGCAAATGCTGACTTCTCCAGTTTTCCTCCAGGCACCAGGGGATGGTGGGAACTGCGGCCACACGTGGGGTGCACCTCTGGGTCCCAAATGCGCTGACTCTGTGTTTGGCAGGAGGGAAAACTGAGGGGCCCTTTGTCTTCAGGAGCTGACCCTCTGTGCGGTCGCATGTCTGTCCTGGTAGGGGCGGGGACTCTGGGCTGGCAGCTGGCTGGGGGTGCCCACGCCCTGCCCACCTCTGGGGAACAGCCAGCCTAAGAGCAGGGCCGGGGTGGACGCAGGCCAGTTGCCCCAGAAGCTCTAGAAGGGCTGCAAGTCCATGCAGCCGGGCCACGGCCCAGTGTAGGGACGAGGCCGGGGCACGTGGAGGCCTGGAGACCAGCATCTGGCCCAGCGTGCTTCCTGTAGGATCGTTTCAGCAGCGGTGAGCTGTGGCCAGACAGTTTGGGACCACCCACGTCCTGAGCGCAGGTCACCTGCCCCTGGCAGCCCGGGGTGGCCGCCAGCTCTCTGTCCCGGCTCAGCTTTCTCTGCTGTCCAAGCCTTATCTGGACACGGCTGCTTCCTGCTAATCAGGAGGCAAGGTCAGAGGTGCCGTCTCAGTGTCTCTGCTGGCCGGCCAGCATGGCCTTTGTCACCAGAGCTGGGAAGCCCTGGAAGGGGAAGGAGGAGGGGTGGCGAGGTCGCTGTGAACCCCACTCCTGGCCCAGCCCAGGCAGCCTGCCCACGGTGGGGCCAGGGCGCCAGAGGAGGGGCAGACCCCAAGGGAGGTGTTGCTGTCGGAGGCCAGTGTGGCCCCCAACAGGGAGGAGCTGGGCGCCCGCAGGGAGCACTGCGTGTCTGTTGGGGAGAGCTTCAAGGGGGCCCGGGAGCCCGGAAGCTCCAGCCAGCCAGCAACACGACCGTGTTATACACGGGCATTGGCTGTTGGCCAACGCATGCTCTGGGACCAGGTTCAGGGAGGTCTCCTGGGCCCGTGTCCTCCCCCCAGGTGACCCGAATGCCCCAGAGGTCGCCCTCAGCCCCTCGTCCTCCTGCCGCAGCCCCAGCACGAGGGGAAGCCTACATGGTGAGGCCCTGCCCAGCGCTGTCCGTCCTGCCTGCTGAGGAGGTGGGGACGGCAGGCTGGGAGCCCCCAGGGCACCTCGGTCAAGCTATGTGTCCCTCTTGAGGGGCTTGCAGGCTGGACTTCAGGGACACAATGATGGTCCTGGGTGGCCCTGCTCCAGGCAGGGGACGCTCAGTTGGCTGCCAGCCCTAAGGCCTGCTACAGGGCCAAGTTGTAGGCCTTTCTCTGGCCAAAATCTACCCATTTCCTGCCCCTCCCTGACAAGGGCAGAGAGAGCTGTGGGCACACTTGGCGGGGAGCCTGGAAGGGGTCAGCCTCGCTCTCCAGCTCCTTCAGCATCCGGCTTCCCAGGGGCTCACCCCCAGCCCAGCCTCCCCATGCATGTCCCTAGGCCAACCCAGAAAGGAGCCAGAACCTTCCCTCTGGGGACAGCAAGCACCCCATGTTGGGCAGTACCGCCCTCAGTGATGGGCTGCCACGCTGGCCACACTGTGTCACAGGCTGCCCCCCCTCCACCACAGGCAGGCCCGGTGGAGGGACAGAACCAGCCCCTGCTGAGTCTGGGGTGATTCTAGGTGGTCCAATAACAACGATGCGTGGGCACCTTAGTGGCTCAGTTGGTTAAGCATCCGATTTCAGCTCAGGTCATGACCTCAGTTTGTGAGTTTGAGCCCCACATCAGGCTCTGTGCTGACAGCTCAGAGGCTGGAGCCTGCTTCAAATTCTGTGTCTCTCTCTCTCTGTGTGACCCTCCCCCATTCATACTCTGTCTCTCAAAAATAAATAAATGTTAAAGAAAAAAAATTAAAAAAAAAAAAACGACAACGCACCCGGGGCGGTCTGACCTCCCAGAGGTGAAGGGAGGCATGGGCGCCCCGAGGGGGTGGGGTGGGGGTGGGGCTGAAGTCGCAAGGTGAAGGGGCTGGTATGGTCCCAGCATCTCTGACGCCTTACACGAGGGGTCCTCGAGGGCCCCGGCCCAGCAGAGCCCCAGGTTCAGTGGGCGCTCCCCCCTGGAGCCCCAGCCAGCACACATCCCCCCTGCACCCCCAACGCCGGGCTCTGCTGGGCCCCAGGTCCAGGCAGACAAGCAGCCACAGGCAGCCCGCAGGTGCCGTCTGGGGAGGGGTCGGAGGAGGCCTGCTGTGGGTGCTATACGCTAAATTTTGTTTCCTCCAAAATTCATGTGAAACCCGCCCCCCCTCAGGCATCATGGTGGCAGGAGGTGGGACTGGACGGTGCGGCCCGGGCGGACGGACCCCAGGCTGCCAGACTAGGACCCTCACGGGCACTGCTCCAGGTGTGCCGTGCGGCGTCCTGCAGAGAGGCCTCCACCGAGGAAGCCCCAGGACTGCTCCCCACCACCACCGACAGGACTGGGGGGGTCCGTCCCAGGGGAGCCGGCTGGCCCGACCTTGGACGAGGAGGACAGCGGTGACGCTGACTGCGGACTCGCACCGTGTGCACGCCAGACCCACAGGAGGCCCTTCCAAGCAGCCAGCGAGAACGCACCCCCTACAGGGAACCTGGAGCAGGCTTCTCCCCAGCTTCTCAAAATCGCTGCAGAGGCGAGAAGACAAGCGTCCGAGGGCCCCAGGGAGGGCGGGGCAGAGGCCAGGCTGTCCCCTGCGGCTGTGGGCACTGTGCTCGCAGGGCCTGGGGCCAGGGCAGCAGGGAGGGGGCAGCTTTGCCCTCAAGGGCAGCCCAAGCCAATAACAGATAAACGAACAGAAACCTTTCCTAGAGAGACTAATTAATAAGGGAAGGCAAATCAATCTTGATCGGTTTCCCAGGAAAAAAAATGACCAAAAAGGCAAAGGCAAAGAAAGCATGACAAAAGAGCAAGTGTAGCAGGTGCCACAGAAGTGCCAGCCTGCTGGGCAGAAGCAGGTCTGTGTGTAAGAGCTGACCTCCCGGGCGGCGCGGGGCTGCGGCCAGGAGGTGCTGAAGGCAGCGGGATTCGAGCACAGAGGGCAGAAATGACAAGGGGCCTGTCGTCAGGGAGCTGAGCCGAGGCCGCCCCGGCCAGGCCCCGACCACCTGCGCAGGGCGGCAGGAGGTACGGCCCGGGGGGCGGTGACCTGGGAAGTGGGCCAGCCGGCCCCGGCTGGGAAAGGACAGGAGACGAAATCACAAACCCGCCGTGAGCTTCTCACACATGCGGCCCACGAGGCTCCCGGCACCACACGGACCATGCGCTGCCTCCGCTGGTGCCGGGGTCCCCTCCCCACTAGTCCCTCCTGCGAACACCCACTTGGTCAGCAGCTCTGCACCTGAGATGCTGGCCGTGGCCACCGACTGCCCACCCAGGTGCGCGACAAGGACATGTGGGCTCTGGCACTCCCGGGTCTGCGCTCCCCTCTCTGGACCCCTGCCTCACCACCCCCCTGGCTCTGCCACTTGCTCTCCTGGGGGTACGGCCACCTGCTCCCCTGGGCACGTACCCCTCGCCTCCTTCCTCCCAATCAAGGCACACAGACATGGACCCCAAGTTCCCTCCTCCTCTCCCAGACAGTGCCCACGTCTCCCACTCTCTCCTGGCCACCCCCCAGCAGGCTCAGCCTCAGCCAGAGAAACTCCTAGATGGTCCCAACAAGGGGTCTGTGCTCACACATCTCCCAGTAGCAGCCGCCTTGGTCTCGAGCCTCCGCCATCCTGGGAGGCTCTCACCTTCCCGACAGGGAGTGCGGGGCCCCTCCTCTCAGCCACACCCCTGCCCTCAGGCCCATCTGGGAGGGACCACCTCAGATTTGCCAGGGACCCCACCAAATGAGGGACAGGGTCACACCGCAGTCAGGCCAACAGTCAGGCGGACTGGCCTGCAGGCTCGGCCACTGCCCACCACCCTCTGTGGGCACAGCAGTGACTGCTCGGGACCTCCAGTTACCCATGCCAAGCCAGAGTCGTGCCCACAGCTCGCTGGGTGGCTGGGATGAAAGAGCCAAGAAGGTGCCATCACATGGGATCAGGTGCACGGCTCAGGGGGGCCTGGCCTCTCGGGAGGGGCCGCGAGACCCTGAAAAGGAAGGGGCAGGGTGGGGCGCTGCGTGGAGCCGGCGTGAGGTGGATGCAGGTGCAGGTGGGCGCTCGTCCCGGCTGCAGACGCCCTGCTGTGCCTGGCAGCTGGAGACAGGCTCCGCGTGCAGAGGAAGCAGCCTGAGTGGACCCGCCAGTCACTTGTCACCTGGGGTCTGGGGGGAGCGCTGGGCCCCATGACATTTTCTGGGCTTTCCCATTTCCAGCGGCCCTCTGGCTGCTTACACCACAGCAACCCCCTCTCAGGACACTCAGGACCCCACCCCCGAGACTCTCCTGAGGCTTCTGGACCACCTCTCCCCCGCCCGAGTCCTCTCCACAAGACTCAGCCAGCCCGTGCCCACGAGGCCGCAGGGAGGGGGCCGCAGGCTGGGCCTGGTTCCAGGGGCTTCTCGTCCAGGCAGGAAAGGCAACAGCTGCCGCGGAGCAAATCTCAGATGACAAGGGGAATGCCAAGCTGGGCGCCCAGAGCGGGCAGGACGGAGGGAGCAGGGGCTGGGATGGGGCCGGTGGGGGGCCCAGGGCCTCTGCACTAGAGCGCACGGCCCCCGAGGACCAGGACGCCCGCTCCGGCTTCGCCCTGGCTTCCCGGTGCCCTGCGGCCCTGCGGCTCTGGGCTCCATGGCCTGGGGGTGAGCCTGAAGCTTACAGTGGGCTCCCCAGCTGTGGGGCTGCGGGTGGAGGGATCGGCCTGCCTTTCTCGCTGGGTGGCCAGGTGCCACACTCTCGGCAGAAGGGACCTCGTCCTCGCCCTCCTCTTGAAGGAAACCAGAAACCCCCAGCTGGAGCAAATCACCAGGAGCTCTCCCTAAACCAGTCCCGCAGACACATTTTCTGTTTGTTCCCGACACGAAGAGCACATCACTGCCCAGTGTGCGCCCCGAGAGCAGACAGGCGCTGGGGCCCGACCACGAAGGTCTGCGGGGCGGTATCTTCTCACCCACCGGCCGGGCCTTCTCTGCCTGAAGACGCCGCCCGGGTCTCCTGTCTCAGGGACGGCACATGCGCACACCACGGCTTTCAAGTGACCGTGAGGCCGGGCCAGCAGTTCCCTGCGTCCCCCATGGCGGTGGCTGACGACACAGCTGTCCCCTCCCTGGCGGGCCTCTGTGCCATGGGGGCACAGGATGGAATGTCCGCCTGCCCCCTGCCGGCTGCGTGTCCCGGGGGAGGGTCGTGATCACTATTCTTGAGGAAACGACCCCCCGAGAGGCAAATTAGGAAAGAGGAAAACAGGTGTGGTTACCCGCTGCTGGATCAAAAGAAGGCAGAGGACGGCCCAGCGGGGCCTCGCTGCTGGGCGGGGGCGCGGGCTGTCCACACCAGCTTCTCCCGGGGAACCTCCATCGTGGCCCTGTGGCTGGTCTGCTGCCTGCACGAGGCTTTTATGCTGAGATCGGTGCCACCGGGAACCTTCCGGGAGCTCAGCTGTCAGTCCTGCTCCAGACCCCAGCCACAAAAAGCACACATCTGGAGCCTTCCATAACCTGCCAGGGTCCAGGTGGCTTTCTAGAACCCACAGATGGGTCTGGCCCATCCTCCCCGGAACACCCAGGCAAGTGGGAGGTAGAGGCGTCAGATGCCGCCGCCCAGATCCCAAGGTCTCAGCCTCATGTCTGCTCACCGGGGATCCCAGCAGGGCCCCTCCCTCAGCTGGAGTGCCCACAACGCTGAGCTCAGACCAGGAAGGCGGCCTCTATGGTCACGGCACAGCCTGGGAGCCAAGTGGCCGGCAGGGAGCCAGGACCCGTGGCCCCTGCATGCGCATAGCCCGTGACCCCCTGCCATGCCCCGTCTGCCCCGGGAAGCCCCATCGTCTTCCCTCCCTCCCGTGGGCTCACCCTGAGCAGGCCCCTGCTCACGCCTCTCTCGGGGGCCCCACACCCACAAACGAGTTCGCCACCCTGCCCCTGATGCTCCATGGGGCCAGGGCTGTGTTTGTAAACAGTCCTCGCCCGCACATTTCCTGCCAGAACCAGCCGGAGGAGGGGGTGTGCCGGCCTGTCCTGGGGAGTAATGACCGTCCGGTTACCCTGCCACTGGTTAAAGCCTAAGCTGGGATCCAGCCAGAGCCCGCATGCTCTCGGAGGACCGGCTGCAATGGCCTAGGGCCCCTAGGGGAACCCCAGAGAACAAGGAGCTGGGCACCAGAGCCGGGCCCTGGGGACGTGCGAGTCCCCTCCCAGGTGGGCAGGGATTTGGGTGTGAGCGCTGAGACAGCTCCCTGCCCATCTCCGGAGCGCGAGGCCCGGGGCACCGCTTGGGGCCGGTGGGGGGTGGGGGGCTCGCTGGCCTGGGTGCAATCAGAGAAATAACCTCAGGGGCGCAGGGGCAGCCAGCCTACTGCGAAGTGAGACTCAAATTACACGAAAAATCCTGGTAAATAAATTTGAATAAAAAAATATCTGGAAAAACAACATAGTGGAAGATGCAGGTGCCCCAGCCGTCCACAGTTTGAAGCTCTGACTCACACAGAGGCCACCCCAGAGGTCACCGACGGCCTGCCTGGGGGGCGCCACCACTGTCCCAGTGGGGACAATGTGTGCCCTACACATTGAACTGAGCAACCGGGGACAGGAAGCAGGCGGGTGCCACACAGATGGAGACGGTACAGTCTGTGCAGGGCAGAGCCGGGCCTGGTGGGGGCAGGGGGCT